>KN834789.1:0-290998 GCA_000827265.1 Collybiopsis luxurians FD-317 M1 | reverse complement strand
ACTGGGCCAACATTATAAACCAATAACCTGATTAGCTGGTGCCCATAAAGCTGCGAATATGACATACAGATATGCTCAGTACACTAGCGCTCTGTAGGCGCGCAGATCACATAAATACAAATAAACAACGGTATAGATTCCGGAGGGCCGCAGAATTACGCAAAGCACTGTAGATGTTCCGAGCAACCAATGACAGTGCAGGATCGAGGAGTGGAGCGTTGAAGAGAAAGCCTTGTAGTATGACTCTTCTTTTTCTGCATTTTTGTACTGTATATGAAAGGATTTCATTTTGCGACTGACCTGCATTGCAAAGAAAAATTCAGCAATCAGACAACCGAACGAATTACTCTGGAGCCCAATTTCACCTCAGCGATTTCGAACTTGCTCCTGCAGGGGCCACCACTATGACATTGCACATAGTCGGCGACGGCCTACTAGCATAATGTAAGTAAAAAAAACTCATTCTCGCGATCGGAATTGGACAACGCACCACAGCCAGAAAGGCCAAAGGTTTACACAACAGGTGAGAGACTCAGATATGACGAAAAGCGAAAAGAAAGCCTCAGCCAAGCACACACTCGATTCTAGGAGGATGAAGGGTGCGAAGAAGAAGCGGTTCCCGTTGATTCCTTAAGGAATGAACCGATACTGACACAGTGACCGTCAATTTATACTGCAAGTTGCCGATTTTCGGTAATTGCCGGTTTAGGTCAACATTTTCCCAAAGTTGAGTTCAAACGACCTGAACAAGCGGTAAATCGATTCTCGAACGCGAACGGACTTTAGGTTCATGTATTGGGTTGGTTTGAGGCTCATTCGAGACGCGATTCGAACGCGAAAAACCAGACGTGTCTATACTTCCCTTATGGGAACACGCTCGTGATCATCATTTCATCAATCTAGTTCGGGTTTTCCCGACATGGCCAACGTTTCTTGTTTAGAGGCCATTTTCAGGCTTCGAAAAAGTAATCCAGTAGGTATTCTCGTACCGTAAGTAACTTGAAAGGCTACCAACACAAAATGAACGGATAAAAAGTTTAGAATCTTCACGAATGTAAAGTACGGCAATCGCCGAAAGGCTACCAACGGTAAAAGGTCACGAATGTAAGGTACGGCAATCCCCGATTCAAACGCCTCCCTGAAAATGAGTTCGGCAAATCCCGTTCTCTACTTGTTAGCCCGTCTACCAACCGTCTACAGTCCAAGTTAATCATGACAAGTGTCCTTCAAACACACCCATTAAGTACAATGATATCCAAGATCCAGTTATGTCCCTTCAAACAGCTCCGGGAACAATACGCCCAGAATGCGATCCAGCAGCAGTATGATTAAATGAGCGTTACACTCCTTGCTCTCCAAAGGCTCTAATGCAGCGGATATGGTGGCGGAAGGACGCGGGCCAAGAAGGAGCGGCGCGAGCGCTGTTGGACAAAAGTCAACAAAAAAAAATATGCAATGCAAACAATCATGAGGACGCTCACAGCTATCATCAAGAAAGTGAACCAGCCTCCGCCTCGTTTCAGCCTGCTCTTCCGGCGTTGGGTCTATTGGGGGTGGAGCAGGGTATCCATTAGGAAAGAGGGTGCGCTTAGCGGTACGGGTAATGTTAAGTAGTAGAGAAGTAGATAGTGTCCGTGTTAAGAAGTACGGCAGGAACCTGTGAAAGTGAGCTTTTGGAACAGGAATCAGTAGAGCAACCGTACTTGTCAAGCCATTTTCCAGCAACGCCCTGGCTAGTTGCCATTCCAGCAGTACTGATGATCGTGTTGCTCGCGAACCGTGAATTTGTCGAAAATATTTCCGCGACCATGAGCAAAGGGAGGGCAGCGTAGTCGTGCGGAAGGTCTTTATTCGCATCTGCTGATAATGGAGATTCGCCGGAGGCAGTCGGCTCAGGCGAAACGGAGGCGATAGATGAATCGGAAGGTTTCAGGGACTGCGCGGAGCGCTCGGAAGGCGTCTGCGATACTGATAGGGGGTCTATGTCGACTTGTGGAGGAGAAGGAGATGATGTTCGTAGTGGCGGAGGTATGGTTTCAGCACGCGCTGCCTCGGAATATTGATTTACTTCTTTGATAGTGACGACGGATTGTTTGTAGGCGTGAGCTAGCGCCAAGCAAGCACCAGAGATGGATTGGATGAGAGTGAGAACGAAGACCAAAATAGAGTGCATGGAGAACGTATTTGGATGCGGCGTCGAGTCCTTGGGCTTTGCCTTTGGGATACTCATCAATTGCTCCAGGATCATCTTCTCTATGAACCACGGCTGGGTGATCTTGCCGAAAATGTCATTTGCCACTATTTTGACGATAATCTCGCGGACGATAACACGTTCGGGTTCGGGATCCCAATCCTGCTTTGGAAGACATGTTTTCAGAATGTGGTCAACCAAAAACCGGACATAAACTAAGTCTAATTCGCCTCCCGGTTTTACTGCCATATGTGACTGGCTGGCATAAAACATGGTAGGAACTGAAAGGGCGCCGCTGGCTGCATAGGATGAATTTGCTTTATTCTGGGCAAGTCGAAAATCACGGTAATGTTGGGTGATAAGAAGGGGAATGTCTCGAAACACCAAATCAGCCAAGTCTCCTCGCTGGTGTGCCTTCGTCAGCCGTTCTTCGAGTGTGCGAAAGACATGGGTAAGGATTTCAGTTATCACAGGCAAGAATTCTTTGTCGTATCGAGTAATTTTTGTCCACCAAGGTTGAACGAAAGCCCGCAAGGCGAGAGCAATAAAGTCGTACAGTTCTGCATTGAGTTCAGAAGGAACGGGGGTAAGGAGTAAGGGAGGAAGATCGAAGGAGGAAGGAGGAGCTGAAGGAAAGAGAAGTCTCTTGGATAAAGGAACTGATCTATGAGCTAGATTGTTAGTTGTATGGCTGTTATTCGATACCTCGGATGGTGCATGACGGCGGGACATTTACTCTGTATTCCGTGGGAAAAACGACGCGTGACGCCATTACTTTGACGCGCCTCTCTCTCCGCCTGCACCTTCGGTTAACTTCCGACACTCATTGGTCTCCAGTATAGTCTATAGCTCCGCGATGTCCCCGACTCTGAGAACTTCTCCGACTCCTTTCCGTGAAGAGCCTTCAAAAGAGGCCAACAAAAGACATTGACATCTATCTCACCATGCAAAAAGCTGTTGTTCTCAAAGCAGTAAACACCCCTTTGGTCGTATCTGACGTGCCAATCCCCAAGCCTGCTTATGGGGAAATCCTCGTCAAAGTCCGTGCAGCTGCATTGAATCCATATGAGTTCCATCTCCAATCAGGAGCTGGCTTTCCACTGAGTTATCCAGCCGTTCTTGGTGTGGACGCAGCTGGTGATGTGGAGGAGCTCGGTGAGACCGTTCAGGGCTTTGCGAAAGGCGATCCAGTGTGAGTGACTACCTATGAGCGATTATTCGAAGTGTTGACACGTACTGACGCTGATAGATTCTTCCCTGGCGAACTCATGAAGGGTCACGAAGCATTCCAGCAATACGCTGTGGTTCCGGTCTGGACTGTCGGCAAGGTGAGTATCAATAGTCCATCTCATCAACATGGCTGGATAAACTCTTATTCTTAGATTCCTTCGCATCTCAGTTACGCTGAAGCATCCTCAATACCTTTGGCATTCACCACTGCAGCATTTCCTCTTCTGGCCAAAAATGCGATTGGGGCTGGATTAAACCCCAGTTTGGACCCGAAAGTAAAGTTTTCCGGTCAAGCTGCTCTCGTCATTGGGGGCGGCTCTTCAGTAGGCCAATTTGGTATGTTCATTTATGCTCAGACTCTCGCCATGTTCCTGGCACTTATATCTTTCGCTTAGCCATCCAAATTCTCAAAATCCTCGGGTTCAGCACCATCATCGCCTATGCATCTGGGAAACACACCGACTATCTCATATCACTCGGAGCAACCCATATCGTCGACCGCGCCAATGTCTCTTTCGGCGCCCTATCTGACTACCTCAAAGGTATTACTTCTACGCCTATCAAAACCATCTATGTCGCATATGTTTCTTCGCCGGAGGTTCAAGCTGCCGCTTTTGCTTGTCTCGCTCCCAATGGCGTAATGGGCACTGCAGTTCCGCCTTTCTTCAAGTACCCAGACGACAAACCCACAGGGAAAAGGGTATTTGGGTCAGCTGCTTCCGTGCATATCCCTCAGCATAGAGAATTCGGAGCATTGATGTGGAAGATATTGCCACAGTGGGTGCAAGATGGAGTCATCAAGGTATGCACCCAGTCAGTGTACTACTTGATTCTGAACTGATGATCGATGTAGCCTAATCGTGTGGAAATTCTTCCCGGAGGCCTAAATGCCGTCCCTGGTGGAGTGAAACGATTGCAAAATGGTGATGTTAGTGGGGTGAAGCTTGTCGTGAATCCCCAAGAAACAGAATAATCAATTAGAATTATTTATCGGTCAAATTGATCAGACTTTCACATCCTCGATCCCTCAAACACTGATTGCTAGGTAGTCGGTTGTTTTGTATAATCACATACTAATATCCTCGATATGCTCGACTGATCAATAAAACCCGGCTGTACTGTTGAGTGAGCAACGTAGGTATCTCTGAATGTTCTGGAAATACCGTCGACGTTCCTTTGACTCAAGTATTTTTCCACGTACCAAAAATCTCTATCTAAATGTCCTTCCTACTCATCTTGTCTTCGTCAGTTGTAGGTACACTTCTATGATTTATTTCCCGTGAATTGACTGCGGAATTGGAGTTTCTCGAACCTTTATAGACTTTTGCGACGCTGTTTTATCTCTCTTGGACCCGCAGTTTCGGACAGAGATGCTCCTTGAAGCTGCTGCGGGCGTGCCGCTTGGCCTTCCCGGACATCTACTTCTAAATGCTCATTGTCCTATTCCTCTATGTTCTTGGATTTCTACTTTCCCTTCTTTACCCTATCCACGGCATCCCAGTGCACTCGGGGACCCTTGGGGCTGCCTTTCTGGCTAAAAGCGAGGTCTTCCGTCAAATAATCGGTCAGACTGGATCTCTCTGATGACGGGATGTTCATCATCCCGGGAAGCAGCAGTTTCCGAAGCTGGGAGATGCGGCAGCGTCGTCCAACTGTCAAAGGTTGTGGCGGCGCCGTATCAGGTTAGTACAGTCTCAGTACATTGAGACGCAGCTCACTAACTTTCCTTAGGTTCTATCATATGTGAGTCTGGGCTCTGTTCGTTCTTTCGCAATCAAGGCGTAGCCATGACTCCTCTATATCTCAAAGTGACGCAGCTTACTTCTCCTTCTATACCAAGTTTCGTCCTGGGTTATTTTTTCACTATCGACAAGTCGCTGGCACCAGATTGCTAACACTACATTCGTAATCAATCTCATCGGGGCGCAGTTTAGCTGTAAGCCTACTTCGCACTACATAGCTCGCGTAAAACCGGTAAAATATGAGTAGCATCTTGTCGACACTCAAATGACAAAGAATCGTCTCTGAACATTGACTGAAAAGTTTTACTTTCGAACTGCTCCGTCAAGCCTCCGAGCTCACAGCTTCGAAATGTCTCCGCGCTCTATCCGAGGGCTCTTGAAAAGCTCGCTCGTCTATCACCTCCCTTTTCCATAATAAACACCATGTCTTCTCATATACAGAAAGCCCTCATTCTTGAGGAAGCCAAAGGACCCTTCGTGATAACGACTGTGGACATTCCCAAACCTGGACCAGACGAAATTCTCGTCAAAGTTAGGGCCGCCGCACTTAATCCCTACGATTGGGCTATCCAGTCGGGCATGTTACCAAACATAACCTTTCCGGTCACCGTCGGGGTGGATATAGCGGGCGACGTTGAGGAGATCGGTGAAGGAGTTCAAGAGTATGCGAAAGGCGATCGAGTGTAAGTATATACGACTCAGACCGAGGCTTATGCTGAAAACCTCTTTTAGTTTCTTTCCTGGGCAGCTCACGAAAGGCTACGGAGGATACCAACAGTATACACTGGTACCCGTCAGAACCGTTGGGAAGGTCAGCTAGAAATACTTGTAGTTCTTTGCACTCTTTGATAGGAATTCACGCACAGATTCCTCCACATCTCAGTTACGCAGAAGCGGCGTCCATCCCCCTGTGTTTCGCCACTGCTGCCTTTCCCCTTCTGCGTGCAAGCCCGCTCGGCGCAGGATTGAATCCAACCTTCGATCCTAAAGTTAGTTTTTCCGGTGAAACCGCCTTGGTTATCGGAGGTGGCAGCTCCGTAGGGCAGTTCGGTAAGTGAAAAAGAAACAGGATGCTCTTTTGATCTTATCGCTTACATCTTGGTCCAGCTATCCAAATTCTCAAATATCTTGGATTCAGCACCATCATCACTTACGCCTCTGCGAAACACACTGACTACCTTCAGTCTATTGGGGCAACTCATATCGTCGACCGTGCCAGCATTTCCCTCACCGATTTGCCTGCTCATCTCAAACAAATCACCTCAAGCTTAATAAAAACCATATACGTTGCGATTCCTTTTGCTCCGGAGGCACAAGATACTGCATACGCTTCTCTCGCTCCGGGCGGGGCAATAGCTATTGCGCATCCTGTCCCATCTAAGCCTGAGGATGCAGAGGCTGCGGAAAAGAAGATATACGGAGTGTTTGCATCCACGCATTTACCTCAAAATAGGAACTTTGGGACCTTGATGTGGAAGGAGATGCCCAAATTGGTGCACGATGGGATTATTAAGGTATGTATCGAGTTCAGATTAGCGTTGAACACACCTTATATACGTTTGTTTAGCCCAATCGCGTGGAAATCCTTCCCGGCGGGTTGAACGCCGTGGCTGGTGGAGTAAAGAGGGTACAGGCTGGCGAAGTAAGCGGGGTAAAGCTTGTGGTGAACCCTCAGGAGACTGAATAATCAGAGCGAGGACTGTGAGCCGTTCAGCTCAACAATAGCTTTACTCCGAAAGTCAAGTTGGTAAACTGATTGGCTATTATGGCGCTTCTTTTCCTGATTTGTACTGCTATAATACCTACTCTAACTCCATAACCGACCAACCGGCAAATCGAGACCGTCTAAGAATGGTGCAATGTGTCTCCACATCTCCTCTGTGACGGTAGACAAATCCTTGCCGGCGTCAACAACGATCCATTTCCCGTCATCTACTGCACCTGTTCCGTTTATTTCTCGTCCAATCTCCCCAAATACACGTCTAACTCGTTTCTGCATATCTTCCTTTTCGTATCGTTCTTCGCCATATCCACCTCTGGTGCGAGCAACTTCAGGCGAAACATCAAGAAAGAGAGTCAGATCTGGAGATGGAAGAGATGCGTCGGGGGCACGAGCCCAAGGAAGAGTTATTGGTGGAAGATCTGACGAAGGTGTTGGAGCAGTCGTTTGCAATTCAGAGGGCAGATTTTTTGCGACAGAAAAAGCAATGCCAGAAAAGGCATATCTATCACAAAGAACGAGTTTTCCCTGGTTTAGGTAGGCGAGGATCGTTGAACTGTGTTGCAAGTAAGACGTCAAGGCAGTTTCAGTTAAAGGGAGAGTGCCGCGGAAGGTAGTGAATCGATTGTTAAGCAACGCATTTGGTAATGTAAAGTCCAGCAAAGCGCAATACTTACGCAAGCTCCCAGCGATTTGCTGAAAACAGTAGATGCACGACGTGATCGTCCAAATCCGATTGTGAACGCAAATACGAATCAATCATTTGGCCAATGGGAGTGGTACGGTCTAGCACGATACATGAATCAAAAAGCTGGGTAATCGAAAGCAAGAAGGATGTAAAATGTTAGGATAGTGCAAAATTAATGAAGCGCACCTGGAAATTTGATGCAGACGACCTCTTTGCCTGACTGCTGAATACGTTGGCGGATGAACTCTGTTTGTGTCGTTTTTCCTGAGCGATCTAAACCTTCAATAACGATAAACGAGCCTCGTTGAACCATTGCAGTGGATGTTTGATCAAAAGCTGGGTGATTAGTAATCAATTTTTTCCGTCTTTTCCTTTGCCTTTCCTGGATACAACATTCTGTTTCCACATTTTTTGAAATGTCGCCGGGAATTGGTAGCCTGATGGCTCAGGATACTTGAATTATCTTCCGTTTGATGCGAGGTATCTACGTATGTATCGAAAGATCTTCCTAGTTGCTTCAAGTGCTGCAACCAAAAATCTATGACTTTTTGCGGCAATCCTATGCCCCGGTGAACCTCATAGGGCCTCTCAGACCTCCGTTTGCGTGTTTGCTTCAATTTCGCAGCTCTATTGACCCATTTCGTCCCGTCTATCCGATCGACTTTCTGACAGAGTAAATGAACATCGCGACTATGTATCCGGGCTCTCCACGATCGTCATAGACCGTCGTTAGTAACTTTGTGAACTTTTGAAACGCCATGTCACAGAGTAAGTATATCAAGTTCCATCAAATAGAGTCAACGCTGATTTTTATTTTAGTGCCAGCCAAAGATAACTTGCAATTTCGTTTTTTGCACTTCCCGACTTCCGCACGCACGTTGAAAGAAGCCTATGATGCATTTTCAGACTCTTCCGCTTCTTTTTCGCCACTCCAATCACGTTCTAAGTATAGGAGAAAATCAACTGGTCGGTAAGAACGTCAGAAAATCTGAAGCATCCGTCCTTCGATCGCGTCTGGGGCCAGTTTGCCTTGGATACATCCCTACATGCAACTTCTCTGTGTATTCTCGAAATACTTCGATCTGACGTTTGACGATGGAGGAGAAGATATAAAAGCTTGAGCACTTCAAGCACTTCATTCATCGGATTCCTTTTTTTCGTTTCCTTCCCAGTTCTGCTTCCAGGCTTTCTCGCAGTCCCATTTCAAGAGACTACCTCAGCACCACTCGCAGCCTATATCTTTGCGTCTTGGTCTGTCTGTTCTCTCTACATATCCTTTCACCGAGGCTGACCATCTGTGTTCAGACGACGTCTCAATATCGATCATTATTTTTCAACTCACCAGTCAAATTTAAATGGCTCCCATTAGCTCTCTGCTCCGACTCGTCACAGTGGCGGTCGCGCTTTCTGTTCTTCCAAGGGAAACTCTTGCTCTAGGCGTCCCAGTTCGACCGGGCTCAGAAGCCGAAGCCCTTCAGAATAAGGCGCTTCAAGACGCTCACAACAAATTCGCCAGGCACTATAGCCATGTTCCTTCACCAACTGCTACAACACCCTGCGAAACGTATGTATTTTCTAGAGGAAATGAAAGATAACTCATCCTCCAAACAGTCCTACCGCAGGCGGTAATGGAGGCTCTGCTGGCTCTAGGTATGCATGATTTTTCCTTTGCGAATAATTCACTGATAGGTTTTATCGACAGCCAAGGAGGCTCTGGAGGAAGTTCTGGGTATGGAAGTACGGGGGGCTCTGGGTATGCTATTTGTCTTTTAATTAAAACATTGTTCTCATTCTTTCTCAAAGTTCCGGGGGCGGTTCTGCTAATGGAAACGGTGGGGGCTCTGCGAGTGCCGGAGGCTCGACGTAAGTTTTTGGGTGTACCGCATGAGCGTTTGGCTCACTGGTTGCGACAGCTCGGGTGGTGGCTCTGCGGGTGCTGAAGGCTCATCGTGAGTACCTTGTCGCATTTACCTACGCCTGACTTATACTTTCATAGGTCTGGAGGTAGTTCTGGGAATGGAGGGGCGAGCGTAGGCGGCTCCACGTATGTCGCTTTTCTTCCCACTGTCTTGATGTTCAATTTACACTCCTTCCAGTTCAGGGGGGGCTTCAGGAGGTGGAAGTGCAGGAGGCTCTGTTGGAGGTGGGATTCATGGCGGTGGGAGTGCAGAAGGCTCCGTAGGAGGTGGAGTTCAAGGAGGCGGAAGTGCAGGAGGTTCGGTTGGAGGCGGTGTTCATGGCGGTGGAAGCGTAGGAGGCTCCGTAGGAGGTGGAATTCAGGGTAGCGGAAGTGTAGGAGGTTCAGTTGGAGGAGGAGTTCACGGTGGTGGAGGTGCAGGGAGCTCTGTAGGAGGTGATGTTCAGGGTAGCGGAAGCGTGGGAGGTTCTGTTGGAGGTGGAATTTCGGCAGATGGCAATGGTTCCGTAGGAGGCGGAGTTCAGGGTAGCGGGAGCGCAGGAGGTTCAGTTGGAGGTGGAGTTCACGGCGGTGGAAGCGTAGGGGGCGCCATTGGAGGTGGAGTTTCGGCGGGTGAAAGTGCAGGAGGCTCCGTAGGAAGTGGAGTTCAGGGTAGCGGGAGTGCAGGAGGTGGAGCTCACGCCGGTGGAAGTGTAGGTGGCGCTGTTGAAGGTGGAATCCGGGGTGGAGGAAACGCAGGAGCAGCTGTTGGAGGTGGGGTCAAAGGAGGAGGAAGTGCAGGAGGTTCCGTAGGAGGAAGGCAGGTCTTCTAATTATGTCTGGAGCTACATCTACTAAAACCTTGTCTTAGCGCTGGAGCTTCAGCAGGGGGTTATTGAGGAGGCAAGCCTGATTGTAACTGGTCTTGAAAAGTCTTTGAAAAAAAATTAGTATACCTCGACTTGGATATCTCACTGTCCTTTGGATTATTGTACCTTTATTGATATTTATGGACTTCAGGTCTTTTGGACACATGAACCGAGTCGCTCAAAGAACCAAAAGGTATTTTGATACAGAACACTAATTTGACCATCTCGGAAATGCATACTCTGTATTTTCATGGTAATTGAGAAGATGAATCTACGTGGATACAAAAATTAGGGTATTGATATGTTATGTCGTGAGATATTGTAAATACGACTGTCAGATGATCTAGTAATATATTATACATCACAGTTTTTTCGAGCCATGGACTATGTGGACTTGTGTCGACATTGAACCAGGTTGGTATAAATGGTGTTGGGCATTTTCAATCAGAGATCGGGCCTGGGTTTCGGTTAAGCCAAGTTCGAGAAACATAGGTCGAAGGGCGGGAAGGAAAAGATCGTAGTCTAGCCATTGTAGTTGTCCTACGCTCAAGAGATGTTTGTCTAGAAACAATTGAATCACCGAAAAAAAAAAAAAAAAACAACTCATCCTGGTGCAACTTACCTTTCGGCCAGGACCCCACGGGAATATTTCCTGTTCATCAATAGTCATGAGCGAACGGAGGAGTGGGAAGAAAGGGCCATACCATCTCGTTTGATTATATTTTCAAAAGCACCCGTTGCACCAAGCATATCTTCGAGTCGCTCTGGGACGCTTACATCAATTCTCTGTCTTGTTAGACAATTGCGGTAAGTTTCCCAAAGAATTGACCAATCCCTGGCGAAGCCACCATCAACCTTCGGAGTCAAATCAGGCTCTATGAGAAGTACGAGGCCACCTGGCCGGAGCACTCGAGCAATTTCTCTTAGTAGCCAAGGGTAGTCACGAATCTGACTAGTTTAATGCGTGCTACCAAAGACTCATTTAAAAGTACTCACCCCAGTATGCATCGAACGAGCGTGAATGAAGTCAAAATACTCATTTGGATACGGAATTCCAGTTTCCAGGTCACAAAGTTCGAACCTTTGAAGAAGCGGTGCATCGGAATAAGCCGCATATAGAACGAGAATTTCTTACGTGCAATTAGGCGGGACGCTTCTGCAAGCAAAACTGATCCTTCAGTAGATGGCAATAGCTATTAAAAAAAATTGTACCTAGGTTGCAGTGGTCTGTTCCGATAAATGTGATTAAAATAATCAATTGGAAATCTCTTCACCTACGCTAGATCTATCCCAATCACTTCAGCACGCGGAAATTCATCTGCCATGCTTATTGCCCTGTAGATGGAGGTCAAGAGACTACATCGGAAGTCGGAAATACGGGCTTTACCAGAACCCACAACCGGTTCCAAGGTCAAGAACTGAGCAACGGGTCATCAAAAATATTTTCACAATAGGAAAGAAACGGGAAAGCCTAACTTCTTCGGTGTACGCCAAATTGTAAGGCTTCCTGGTGCTATTGTCAGCATAAATTCGAATCGGGATTTTCAAGTAGACTACCTTTACGGGCCCTACATAATTTTTTCCCTGAAATACAAATTGCATCATACGATGGTGCAGTTCTGACCTCTACCAGGGCGAAAAATACAATCAAAGAGCTCTACTTGAGTAAAGGAAGCATACTTTGACCTCGTCCTCGTCTGCTGGAAGCAGGTACGTCGGATTTAAGGTGTTAAATTTTCGGCCAGAAAGAGTTCGAAAATATGGGGAATCGTCATCATTTTCCCGTATGTACGATACCTCAAACTGCCCTGACATGCAAAGAGCTGGGGAGGGCCGAGTAGCATTGCTAGATAACTGAGCGCGAAGTATGGTACTTAAGAGTTTTTGACCTCCGCCAACAATGGTCACGCCGCACGGCCATACTGCCGATACTACTCAATAAGTTATTTTTTTGTTGGAGACGAATATATATCGTTCAGGGCGTAGAACATACGTAATTCTGGGCTTAGGCAATAACAACCATCACGAAGATCTGAATCAATATGGTAAGCCTGCTCCCATGGGGTTAAGGAATGTCAAATATTGGCAGGCCGAATTTTGAACGCGATTCGCAACTCGCCAACTGTAATTCTGCTAGACGCTCTGTGCCTTTAGGAAGGCAGAGAACCCAAATTGGAAGCACGGGTCCAGTAAGTGGGGTGAAGTAAAAACTCCGACAGGCTGAACTGAAACCTACACGAGAAATGATAATCAACATTAAGTTCATACAGCATTTCGTATGTCAAGTCACCTTTAGACTACTGGGGCTCAAATACTTAAACAATCTGCTTGCATTCATGCACAAAGACAGTCTTCGTCGAATCACCTTGGGAGTCCCGATTGCTTCGATTGCTGCTAGCACTGACTAAGAACCTTGAACCGGAATCAACCACTAAGAGATTTTTCAGTACACGATCAAGTACTGAGCGCGAAGCTTACACATTTGAGAAATGAAACCACCATGATGTCCAGGTATGACTTTAAACTGAGTTCCGCCCTTAATCCGAACTGAAGTATCAGGCTCTACGGCATCCGCATTCCAAAGCCGTATGTTGTCAATGGAAGCGCTGAAGCTAAATGTTAACTGATATCCTCGAAATCAGGGACCAAGAGCAAACATACCAGGCTATATGCTTGTTATCTGGAAACCCAACTACGCAGGAGACAACTCCAGATCTCGATGGATTCCGGAGAGTTTTCAGTAATCTCGGCCCATCAAACCCGGTACGTCCAGTTTGTCGGACGTCGTATATCTCCACTGTACCATTGCGTCTCCCAGCATATATTTGGTTTCCGTCAGCAGACCAACATGCCTTAAAGCAAATCAGCCAGGGAAGGAAGGGCGCTTAAAAGGCACATACAGAAAGACACCACGGAGGAGTTTTGTCACTCATCCAAAGCCTTCCGACTCCTTGTCCAACGGTATTAGCCCGTTTATCCCATAGCATAATCTGACCGTCAATCGCGGCCGTCATGAGAATATCAGGAGAGAAGGTCTTGTAGCGCTGGTAGTCTAATAGCGGAGGTGCACCTTTTGGGGGAGCAATGGTGCTTAAACCGGGTTTCGGCACCGGCGCCGTTGCACCATTTGCGAGCGGTTTCAGACCATCTTCTGGCTCATCGTCGAATAATGGGTCAAATGAGGCGTCAGATTTTGCGTCTGAGTCAACGCGCGAATTTCCGTTTGCCCCAGTTGCAGAGGAGATACTAGACTCATTCGTTTCATCTTCATGTTTAATTATGACCGGGGATCCTGTATCGGTATAAACAGCATTTTCAGGCCGAACAGCAATGCACGTGAGTTGCGCTCCGTGAGATGTGAACGTCCTGGCTTTTTGACCAGTGTTCAAATCCCATTGCTTTAAAAACATGATTAATTATCGATAATTGCCGCAAAAATCAAGAAGAACTTACGATGGCTTCACCATCCCAGCTTGCACTAAAAAGACTCTTTTCGTCATGGTTTAGTGTCAACGAAGAAACCAAGTTGCGATGTCCAACCAATGTATGAATCAATCGTCCAGGTTCGTGGCGAACAGTAAAGAGATTTATTTGGCCGGACTGGCAGATTGTAAGCGACTTCCAACCTGGAAGACAGATAAATACATACATCAGTTCCAGCTAACGCCCAGAGAGCATCGGAATGCATGGTCAGACTGTGGACCGGAACTAGATTGCGATCCTCCTCCACACCAGAAACGCTTGAAGGGAGATTGTTTTCCCACCAAAATCGATGTTGACCAGCCTTCATGAGACCTTCAACAACACCGGAGTGATGACGCTGAGGAGCAGAAAGAAAATTTTTCGAGTTCAGAGCTGCGAAAATGTCGTAGTCGCGTATGTACCCATCTTCCGAACCCGTGAGGAGATGGGTCATGCAGTGCGAAGTCGCGAGAGCATTGGTAGGAACAGGATGTGGAATGGCGCATACAGCTTCCACTATGAGACTCCGAGGGATCGTTTTGAGTCTGAGGGCCTTTTTACGAGCTCCAGCGGGTGAAATAGCTCGATTGCGGAGACGCGGAGGTGGCGCAGGAGAAGGATCTTGTCAGTGCAAGTAAGAGCATGTCCGGAGAAGGATATTATGAAAAGGCTAACCTTTACTATGCTCGCTTTTAACTTCCTCCGGGGATCGACTAGGGCTTTCATCAGGTTCAGCAGCGGCACTAGCTTCGACTTGAGCGAATGCTTCGTTGAGTAGGTCGCCGGTGATATCGATTGCTGGCTCTGAATCATCGTCTTCAGCATCTTCAGAACCGTCTTCAGTGACTTCAGAAGGAGAATCCTTGAGAACAGGCCAGCAAGACAATGGATCAGAAGAGGAACCTTGAGAAGCTTAGGACCGAAACACACATCGTCTCCTTCTTCTGTCGCTTCCTCAGCCGCTTCCAAATTTTCGGATTCGGCTGCTTCGTCTTCGTTGTCGTCCTCGACGTCCTCAAAGATTTCCTCTTCAGAGTCATTGTTAGCCATGTTGACGGTACGGGATTTAGGCCCGCAGCGTGCGGTCCGGAGCCACATAATCCTCTGTTCCCGACCACGACATGGTTTTAGCAGATCTTGGGCGAAAGCTCAATGCTGCTCTTTCTTCGCTTAACAGAGCTCCGGTCGTAGACGAGAAAGTTGGTACTGGCACTTCTTGACTTATTGAGGATCCAAATTATTCTGATCGCAGACTTATAGGTTGTCGATGCAACACTCAAGGAAATTACCTCTGCTCTGCTCGAATCCGATGTCAACGTTAAGCTGGTGGCCTCATTAAGGCAAAAAGTCAAAGCCAAGGTTAAGGCTGCTTTTGAGTCGTCGGATAAGTCCAAAGACGCCAATCGGAGGAATGTGATACAGAAGGTTCGTTTGTATGGAATCTTTTTCGCTGTCAACGTTGCTGAGCTCCACTTAGGCTGTATTTGATGAGCTCGTCCACTTGGTTGATCCTGGAGTAGAACCATACAAACCTACCAAAGGGAAATCCAATGTCATCATGGCCGTTGGTCTCCAGGTATGTCAGTTATGTTGAAACAAGCAATATTCTGTCTTATACACGACACAGGGTAACGGTAAAACTACAACATGTACTAAACTTGCAGTTTACTATCAAAAACGGGGTTTTAAGTCGGCAATTGTTTGCGCTGACACTTTCCGTGCTGGAGCTTTCGATCAGACTCGACAATCAGCTACGAAAGCCAAAGTCGCCTACTTTGGTTCCTACACAGAAACGGACCCGGTAGCTATTGCAGCGCAAGGTGTGGCAAAATTCAAGAAGGAAAGATTCGAGGTTATCATTGTCGATACCTCGGGTAGGCACAAACAGGAATCGGAGCTGTTTGAAGAGATGGTGCAGATTGGGGAAGCAGTGAATCCAAATATGACTGTATTGATTTTAGATGCTAGTATAGGTAGGTTTGTGTTTGATCTGCTCCCCGATGCAAGACTGATTTCTTGTCAAAGGACAAGCGGCTGAAGCGCAAAGTCGAGCATTCAAAGAAAGTGCTGACTTTGGCGCAATCATTGTCACTAAGATGGACGGCCATGCTAAAGGAGGAGGAGCAATATCTGCGTACGTTATATTCATTGCATCTATTTCCTTCTTCCCCAACGCCGTTCTTAGTGTTGCGGCAACCAAAACTCCCATTATCTTCCTTGGTGTCGGTGAACACCTTCATGACCTCGACCGATTCTCCCCACAACCATTCATTTCAAAACTTCTCGGTCTTGGTGATATGCAGGGACTTATGGAGCACATGCAGGATCTTGCCACTCAGAACCCAGATAAACAAAAAGAAATGGCCAAGAAACTCGAGGAGGGTAAATTAAGTATAAGGGACTGGAGAGAACAGATACAGAATGTAATGAACATGTAAGTGATTCTATATTGACCCGGCATAATGTCTCAACCTTTTTCAGGGGCCCCATAAGCAAGATTGCGTCCATGATCCCGGGTCTACCTCAAGATCTCCTTCAAGGTTCAGACGAAGAAGGTACATTGCGGATGAAGCGGATGATTTACATCACCGATAGTATGAATACAATGGAGCTCGATTCTGATGGGTCACCGTTCATGGAATTGGGCAAGGACGGGAAGCCAATAGGTTTAACATGGCGCGTTACCCGTGTGGCCCGAGGGAGTGGTACTAGTGTTCGAGAGGTCGAAGAACTACTTTGCCAGTATCGTATGATGGCAAATATGGCGAAGCAGGCCGGTGGGAAAAACGGATGGTATGTAAGGTTTTTGTGCCCATCTTCTCAATTATTAAATAGTTGCGTGCAGGTTGTCAGCGATGCAGAAAATGCAAGCTGCTGCTGGGGGAAAGGGTCGCGGTGCGAACGGCATGCCAACGCCAGCCCAAATACAAGCCATGCAACGTGCTATGCCACCCGGAATGCTACAACAAATGCAGCGTCAGTTGAGGAGTGGCGGAGGCATGCAGGAAATGATGAAGGCAATGATGCAAGGCCAGGGCGGAGATCAGATGGATATGGAAGAGATGCAACGTACGTCTCTTCAGTTCCTGCTAAGACGTTATCCACTTAACCAGATGTTTAATAGGGATGATGGCGCAGATGGGCAATGGCCTTGGCGGACTGGGTGGTCTAGGAGGATTGGGGGGTGGTATGGGAGACATGCTGAAGATGATGGGTGGGATGGGCGGAGGACGATGATTATACAATGGCATTTATTTGACTCGCATATACATTATCGATTTCTTTCTGTCAGTTTCCAAAACTAAATAAAAAATGTAGGATAATTCCTCTTATGAATTACGTCCATCCTTCTGTTGCTTCAGCCACTCTTTCTTTTGCTTTGATGCTGCAGCTTTGTTTCCAAAAATGAACGCGGACGTGTGCTTGTCGGCCCCTGTTTTCTTGGATATGCGAGTTGACGATCCGAAGACAGTCTTTAGCGCTCGGGAATTAACTCCGGGTCGGAACACAAGTTGGCGCGACTTACCACCCAAAGGCCCCATAAACCGATAACACCGGTTACGAAACAGTGTATTGAGGCAAGGCTACCCACGGAGCGCGTATTGTAAGATATAAATGAGGAGAAAAGACACGCAAAAGTGAAAGGTTTGAGTAGCGGATGGTCCGCCTGTGAAAGTCTGAGTGGCAGCGGAGAAGAAGAGGGAATCTAGAACACGCTGGGATCAGATCATTGAAAAAGCACAAGCATAAGTAGACAGACATTCAGGACCATCGCGATTGCAATTGTGAACAACCAGATACCAAAGTGAGTCGCCAGAAATCGCTCAAGAGATGTGAGGGTTGAAGGTGTATCAGTGGACAGGAATAAGAGGAACTGAGGAAATAGAGCAAGTATTGCAGCGAGAATAGTAAGCCTATCAATTGAAAGTTGAGAAATCCAAGAACATAGTAGACATAGTCAATCCAGCCTACAGAGTAGCTGCTACCAAGATCCACGAAGAAATCGCTCCGTCTTTTTCGGCTTCAGGCTGCTCCTGCGAGACGTCTTCCGAAGCTGTATTTTTGGAAGAGCGATTCGAAACATCGTCCATTTCAATGGAAGTCATGCTGAAAGGCTGTCTACAAGTTCCACGTTCAAGAAACTTGAAGGTGCTGCGGTACTGGCATGACGTCACACGAATGACGCTTGTTGGGCGCTCTTCAAAAATTACAAGAATAGCATTGCAGCAGTGAATGTAAAAGTACAGTGTACTAAGCCAATGATACCGGAATAAAATGAAGATAGCGAATATTGCAATACGATTTCCCAAGAATTTACACTACCGGTAGCGGCTGGCATTATTCATCACGGCTGTACGAGCGGGCGGTTGTGCAGGATAGCCAGCACGAGGTGTTTGGTATCCGGCGTAAGGTGGTTGAGCAGGCGGTGCTCCGAAGTTTGTCGGCGCAGGTCCATAATTTGGGGCTGGCGTCGCCCCACCGTATGGGTTGGGGGTCCGTCCATGTGTCGGTCGTACAGAAGCCCTCCCGGGGGTTGCATACCCCCCTGGACGAGCCGGAGTACGTCCACCGGCACCATATGGTGTCTTACTTCCGTTCGCATAATTCTGTGATTCGTGCAGATGCCTAGATGGCCTAGATGGGTTTCGAGCTACAACAATAGATTGGCTTTACTTACCGAACCTTGAAGGCATCGCAGAGTTCTGGAACTCCTACTGCAGACGCTTCAAAGAGATAGTAGGCTTCAGGAGCGACCCGGACGGGCTGGAGAAGGAATTTTTAGCAATATAATTTAAGACCATCAGAGACAAAACCCTAACCCATGTTTGAACAGTCGAATCCTTATTCGCCAAGAAACATAGATTGAAGTGCCCCGGTCTCTTGCGATTCAAGGTGAAGCCATACATACTTTTCGCTGGGTTTGCAAGGAGTTGATTCTTCAGGAAGATGTCTATTGAGTGTAGAAATTTAGCTAAAACCTTGTTAAATGCCCAAATCGACTCACGGAGCTCGTCCTCGGAACCTGGTTTGAATCGATCATGGTTCATAAGCTCTTCAACACGCCGGCTCATAGCTTGGACATGATTGACAATCATTTCATCGAGATCAGAATAAGTGTGGGTTTCGTCTACGATGAACTCGCTCTCTGTGTTCTGACCGGCGTTGGCAGCATCGTAGTTCTTTTCGATGATGTCTGTAGAGGAGATTACTAAATTTCGAAAACTAGACAGTCATTACTTACCGATGTGCTGATACAGTTTGTCATCGACTTTCCATGTGACGGCGAGATGGTCTACGCCTTTTGAGGACGGCCGAATAACAACGTCGCCACGCTGTTGACCGTCAAGATAAGCTTCTGCCTGAGCGGTATTAAAGTTATGGAAATTGGGATGTTTGATGAGGCGCCGCGTTTTGGTGACATCAGCCCTCTTTCTGCGAACCATCACATCAAGATCCTTCTCATGTCGAGCTTTATTCCAATACTCTTCGTCAATCTTTTTCCGTCGGAATTCGCCATCTCCCGGAGCGACATCCATAGGCCGCGAGGACAGTTCTACCTGGTACATGTCATTTTCGTGATCAATTTTGACATCGATGATGACCCCTTGTACAGTCTTCCCCTTCAGCTTGTGCTTTTCTGTGGCAGCTTCATTAGGGTCATCAAAAAGGTATTCCTGGTCAATGGTGCCTTCCAGCCCGGAGTCAAGACGGACACTAACACCGTTCGGCTTTACCCGGAAAACCTGGACTGAGATGATGAGGCCGACACTCAGCGTCAACGGCGTCTCTCCACTTAACATGGTCAAGACATGCCAGCCGCTAATAGGGGGGAACAAGGGTCTTTGCTCTGCGAAGGGATGAGATAATTCGGCTCGAATAACGTTTAGAGTATGGCGCTTCATTTCTTGGTTTGCGCTGAACAGACTAACAGCAAACTCGTCCAAGTTGAGCTCCGAGAGCTTTCTTTCACTCTCTGTGTCTTGCATGATGAGTCCAACTACATGGGAGGGGTGCTCATCGTGAATATCTTCTTCGTCCAGTTCCAGAGCGTCAGTCGCCATCTTGCGAGCAAGATCGTAATCTTCTGGGTGAATACGAGTATCATCCAGAGGATCCGGAGCGAGTTCATCATCCACACGGTGCTTCGTTTTGAGGTCATCTTGTTCTTGAGCGATACGGAGGAATCCAGCGGCATTCATAAAAAGCTTGGTGGTCAGAATACCATTTTTGATGAACTGGTTACGATTAACCAGAGTTCCACCCTAATGGATGATTAGAAACGGTAATGCGGCGAAAACAAGCAGGCTTACAAGTCCGTCTATTTTGTTGACAAGCTCTCTAGCCTTTCTGGGGCCGAGACCGCAAACGAAGGGCAGGAGATGCTGATAATATCTATCCGGTATAGTTCGATTGATGTCTACTCCAACCTTATTCACAATATCAACAAGAGCTTGTTCCAAGCTGAGAAGGAGCTTTTCTTTGGGAACCTTTGGAATAAAAGAACATCAGCGGAACTCAATATCAATGAAAGATCCACCCACCAGATGCTGATCATCGGCATGGAAGGATAATGCGGTGATATCGGAACCGGCAGCAGCATATTCATTGAGAGGATTCTGTGCGTAGCGCGCGAGACCAATGCAATATTTAGCAATCAGTGGATAGGCGCTGAACTCTTGATTTGCCCTGGCGCTGTGGCAATAGATGCGGGCGAGCTCATCCGGAACATATATCACAGGAATATCGAACACAGGCTCGGGGGGTGCAGCCATTGGTTCAGTAGCAGGTGAACGACCTGTGACGATCTCCTTGACGCGTTGGGATAATTTGGCTGTAGCCATCGTGAGCCCTCCAATTATGATAACATCTGGTTTTCTTCGTCGGATTATGTCGACAAATTCGTCCCGAGTTTCGGTGTCAACTAGGTTGTCAATTTTAATCCATTCACGCATACGCCCGCCGTCATCCATAAACACAACAGAGATAGCGTCCTTTTGTGGATCGCCTTTTCCCCAAGATACGGCCAGTGCTGATGGCGTATCACCAACCTTCATATGAGATGTCGAGTAGGGTGCGATGTCGATGCGCTGTTAGAATACATTACATATCAGAGTAATTAGGGGATGAACTTGAATATGATACCTTGCGCAACTCATCACCGCAACGATTAGCAATGAAGTCTTCTTCCTCATCTCGAAGGAACTCCCGAGTCCATTTGATGCCCGCTGGTATCAAGTGTTGCTCCAGTACCTCTTGGACTATGCGCGCTCGTTCTTCGTTCCAAGCCTTGGTCGATTCACGTAGCAGATCCGAAGAAAAAGCATCGATTAAGCGTCGTTCAAAGGTAGACCTGATTTCTGGCGGAAGGGTGATTTCTATCGTGACCAGGTGCTCCTGTTCGGCTTTGAGAATGTACAGGAATAAAGATGATTCCAAAAGCTGTTCGATGGGCTTGTTCGAGAGATATTTGAATCTCTGGAAATTTCCATCAGTTGCGATTGATTTGAAACGCCAAAGTGAAGTTACGCACATAGTAGGTGTTTTGGTCATCGATCTTGGCGACTCCCCGCTCGGTAGGAACAACGGACACTTCGGCATGTTTTTTGAAAAGTTGCCGCACATGGTCACGAAGAAGAGGATCTTTGCCCAACTCGGTGGCAATGATCATACGAGCGCGACGAAGAAGCTCCTCCGCAGGCAGCGCCTTCGCTGGATCTGGGTCTGCAAATTGTTCCGCATATATCAAGGGATCGAGTGTTTGATTATCGACGTAGTTCAGACGGGTTTCGTTAATAAAGTTGAGAACGACTTCGTGCGAGGCGATACCAAAGCCCTGAAACAGAGGTCAACAATTGATACAACCGGGATAAGAAAAACTCGGATACATCAGCGAGCCGTGAAACTACGCTTTTCTTGGCGAGCTCGTACGCAGAAACACGACTAGGCATCTTGTGCTTCTTTTCTGCATCGACGTCTTCATCATCATGGAAACGAAATGAAGTATCGTTCTGCTTCTTGTCTTTATACTTCATCAACAGCCACTCGGTAGTATCCGCGACGAGCTCTACACTGTCGATTGCCGGAAAAATCTCCTCGGTGTAATACGTGTCTGCAACGCCGAGGCGCTCATAAGATGCTGTAAGCGCATTCCGTCTCTCGACAAGAGACCGATATCTTTGGCCCAGAGCATAAATACGCCATAATTCCGAAAGGGAAAGAAGTTCGATACGAGGTGAACGAGTGTCGTTGATGTCAAAGTGTGATATATAATCACGCCTGTGCGTCCAGATGTAAGGCACTTCGAGTTCCTCGACGAACAGTGCTCGTAGAACAAAGGTGACGGCCATAACCAGTTCTCCTTGCAGGTGCTGGTATTTTCCGTTGGGAGTGAAAAACTCCTTTTGTTTTTGTGACTTGTCAGGAATCAGACGGAGGGTCACCCAGCGAGCGCCATCTTTGTTAACGTCTTCGACGGTCAAAGATTGATGCAAGGACAGACTACTAGAGTCAGAGAGGGAAGATCCAGTCAATTGCATGCGTTCGGGCGTGTCGCGAGCTCGAATGAGATTGTCATCCTCGGTCAATAGATGATCACGAATTTCAGAAGGTTCGAAGACCTAAGAAAAACTAAGAATAACGATGCAAGATTAGGGTAAAGCAAAACGTACATTTTGGATAGTCATGTCAGGTGCAGCTGCTTCTTCGTATTGCATTTCTTCATCCGCAACTAGAGCCCAATCATATTCGTGTCCATCACCAAAGACGTCGTGAATTTCAGCCCAGGCACTAGAACGAGCAGTTAGAAGTAGTAGGAAAGGAAGAAAAAAGGACCAACATTGCGTCAATGCCTGCTAGCTCTGGGTGTGCTGCACGACTCTTACGGCGAAGCTCTTGCTGCTGCTTTCTTCTCTCTTTGCGCCTTGCTTCACGCGCCTGTTCATCCATTGGCATACCACCTTCTTCTTCGTCGTCGTACTCGATGAAATCATCAATATCCCCGTCTGCATCGTCGTCTTCCTCGTCTCGCTGGTCATCCCAGATTTGCTGAATGTCTTGGACTTTGGGTAATGCTTCATCATCCAAATCTTCATCGGAAGACTCTACGACAGCACGGCGCTTGGAAGACGACGCTGTAGGGGGTGACTCGGACCGTCCTCGACGAACAAGACGTTTCAATCTGGATTTTTTGAATGCACCACCGGTATTCTCTTCCAACAAGTCAAGATCATCTTCTTCCAGGTCCTGTTCTTCTTCTCCTGAAATGATAATTTATGAGCCAGATTCACAGAGTAAAGAATAACTAACGTACGCCTTCGTCTGTGATGTTTCTTCCTCCTTTTCCTGCGTTTTCGCTCCTCCTCATCGTCTTCCTCCTCATCCTCGTCCTCGTCGACAATAAATCCTTCTCTTATACGTCGCTCTTCGTCCTCGTCTTCTTCTTCTTCTTCGGAGCTATCACCAGGCATTGTCTGTTCTCCCTCTTCTTCTCCTTCACCCTCTTCTCCATCTTCGCCTTCCTCAGTACCATCGACACCCTGCATTGGATCATCTTCGGGCTGCGGGTAAGCAGCACGTTCTTCAGGAGCAGGAGAGGCCATAGTACTTGCAGCAAGGAAAACAGCGCGAGTCTTTCGTTAAAGTTTTGCTTATGTCAAATCAAGTCATGTGATGAAATCGAATTAAAATTACTTTTACGCGTCGCCCATGTCCTCCGAAGAACAGCATATCAAATTTCTACGAATCGCTCTCGAGGAGGCTGAAAAATGTACTCCTGTTCCAACTGCATTTTGCGTTGGATGTGTGCTTGTATCGCGTTTGGATGGCAATCCAGTCGTAATGTCGACCGGATACTCTCGAGAACTTCCTGGTAATACACACGCTGAAGCCAATGCTCTCACCAAATTTCACTCCTTATCTCGAGAGCAGCTCCTCAAGTTTAGTTCTGCTGGCTTGAGTCATGCAGAGATTCTTGCTTCTGCGGATGTTTACACAACCATGGAACCTTGCTCAGTCAGAACGTCCGGTTTGGCCCCATGCGCTGATGCTCTGATTGATGCTCAAGTGAAAAGCTGCTACATTGGGGTTGGTGAACCCGATGATTTCGTGAAATGCGAAGGAGCCCAGAAGTTGATGAATGCTGGGATTCAAGTTGTTTGGTTGAAGGGTTTGGAGGAAGAAGCCTTGAGAATTGCTCGTAAAGGCCATTCTTGATGTAAGCGTCGTGTGGGTACTAGCGAGAGCCTGTGAGCTAGAAACCAAAGTACATAATTGTTTGTAAAGCTTGCATGGAATCGATGCCTGATGTTGTGGGCCGTGAGATTCTAAGAAATTTTGGGCGCTTCCTAAGCTCCTTTTCCTCTGCTTCCTCTACTTCCTCACTGATCCAGCATGCGGATTGAAAAGTGTTACTTTTGTTCAACAAATGTGTATCCTGGCCACGGTAAGCTAATTCTGATGGAAAATTATATTTAGTTCTAATCATCCCCTACAGGATCTGCCTTTGTTAGAAATGACGCCAAAGTCTTCAGGTTCTGCACTTCCAAGTACGTTCCTTTAGCAACATCCACATCTTTTTCCTGTGTTGACATTTAATCGTCCCAGATGTCATAAAAACTTCAAGTGAGTCCCCCTTTGGAAACAGCCTATGACATCCATTCATCACTCCACCAGGATGAAGCGAAACCCGAGAAAAGTGAGATGGACAAAAGCATTCAGGAAAGCAGCTGGGAAGGAGATGACGATCGTGCGCTTATCTTCCCATATCGCGTTACTTCGGTTGCTCATATTCCGCCGACAGGACTCTACAATTGATTTCGAGAAACGGCGGAATGTCCCAGTCCGCTACGACCGCGAGTTGATGGAAACTACCATAAAGGCAATGAAGCGGATTGGGGAAATCAAACAAAAACGGGAGCATGCATTCTGGAAGACAAGGTACGTTCTCACTGCCGCTTTATTTGACCTACCTACTTACACATGCTGGCTGTAGAATGGCCATTAGCCGCGAAAAACAACGTGCTCACCGAAAAAAGGCTATCGAAGCCGCAAAGGCAAAGGCCTCCTCATCAAAACTCGTGCAACCCATGGCAGTGGACTCAACCGAATCTTCAAAAGTGCGGGAAAAGATCAAAGTCCCTGCCAAATCTCGGCCAAGTGCTCTGGTTCAAGGCGAAGGACGCTCGATGACCATGGACATAGATTGAGATTTTGTACGCGTATCTTCAACTATATATCCGATGTCCGGTTAGCTACTTATTTGTTACATTGATGATACACTACTAATGCAGAAAGCTCTTTACAAATGGGAAAGTCGTGAAAGCATGCATGTTCGGGCTGGCGTCATTAGCGGTGTTTGTATTTGGCATCATTTTCGTGTCGGAGATTGGGATCTAGCGAGTTATGAAGACCAAGAAGTGTTTTGCTTACAGCTTCACTAGCCCCAATCATAGGCTTCAGGACCGCGATAGGGACAGCTCGAATGACAGAACGAACAGGACCCTGCACATGGTGTCGGTTAGAACAACAGAAAGATAGGGGAAAGACTAGCTTGCCTCGTTTCCTGACCGTTCGTAAACTTCCATGGGAACTGCCAAAATTGTCTGAGCCGCAGAGTTGAGATTTTTCTGGAGACTCTTGTACGCCGACTGCACTCCTTCCTTCACATTCATCGGTTGATCTGCATACTTGCTAATGAGATCAGAATTGTCCTCCTCGTCGCTACTCCCGAGACCTGGGTCCATGAGGTCATCCACGCCAAAGTTGGAGGGCTGAAGCGTCTCGGTGGTGATAGGATACTTGAACTGGGGACCCAAAACACCCTCCGCTTGCTCGAGAATGACTTGTGTGCCCGTCGCCAACTTTGCCCCAAGCTTGATTGCTTCAATAGCGGTTGATTTGACAAAAGCAGTTGTCCCTTTTTGCATTCCGTGAACTATTCTGCCGTCTTTCTTGTACTGTGCGATTGGAAGCAAAACGAGGTCCGCGATACCAGAACCAACATTGACCATCGAGCGTATGGGTGCGACACCTGAAATTACGTCGACTAACTGGGTCGCCTTCACGTCCGGCGTCCACAGGTCATTCAGTAGTTCACCCAATCGAGGCCAACCAGTAATCTGAAAACATCTAAGCCGTCAGTATTAGGGAGATTAGATGAGTAAGGGCGCACCCCAGACAAAGTGATATGCCTCAGTGTCATTTCTGCGCCGTCGAAGTGGAAAAAATTCATGAGTTCGATGGTTCTCCCCTCCTTCAAAGCTCGGTAGTCGACCCGCCGGGGCTTGTAATCTAACTTGAGGTCAACAGGGAATATCTCTGCCAGTTCTGCACCCCTTGTCAGCCAGGCGAAGAGGGTTCAGTGAGTCTCACATACGGAAATAGATGCCATCTTCGGGGTCAGAAGGTGTGGACGATCTATTAGGGTCGGCAAAACTAAAGAATTTCTTCATGAAGTCCAAAGCATCCTGATCAACATGCAGTCGAAGAGGTAGGATTTTGGCCTGGATGCAACTTGAGCGATGTATTGATAGAAAGAAACCTGACCCACCTTCAATCTGGCCTCCTCCGAAGGATCATTCGCGACCGGACGAATTGTCCGAAGTTCCACCTTAACCATTCTCGAATCTGTTTCCCGTATATTGCCACGAGAGTCAGATCGAAGAGCCGTTAAAAACTTTTTCCATGTGGAAGTTTTTATGTGGTCGAGTATCTCGATGTCTGTAACCGTCACAAACATCCTAGAGACCAAAGAATCCTTCGGAGAATATTGCGCGAAGTCAGCATCCAGTCCAGCAACCCGAAACTCAATACTAGGACCCTTTGCGCGCGCCAGACGCTTCCCGTTCAAGCGAGTAGAGGGTACTGAAGGCCTCGGCAAAGAAGGGACTGGTAACGATTGCCATGAGCTCTCGGTTGCGGTTTCTGAGGGATCTCCCTTCAGCTCCTCGTCTATAGCCGCAATCAGCGCCGTTGGATCGAGTTCGTCTGCGTCCTGCTTGAGACCAATATATACCGAATTGAAGAGAAAAGCACTTGTTTCTTCGATGGCAGATTGCTGTGTCTGACCTTGGGCCACGAGTTGTCTGATCTTAGCGAGACGCTTTCGCATCTCCTTGACCTCGTTCTCGATGGTTCTGCGAGTATTTGCCCAGTCATATCCATCGTATAGGAAAACGTTGACATCTGTATCATAGATCTGAGCACGAAAGGTCGTCTCTCCAGCACTGAACATCGTTAGTATCAATTCGAAAAGGTAAAGATGCTCCGACTCACTCAGTGAGGCTGTTTTCTGATATCGGTGGGAGTTTATCGAAATAATTATCTACGATCTGAAGGCCTTCAGGTCGAAGCATTCGGACCGTCTCTCCTCCAACTCTCGAGACAATACCTGCAAGATCGGAATCATTGGAAGATGTGGGAAAGATTTCCTCATCGTCATCGAAGTCGTCAAGATCCTCTTCACGAAGCTCCCGTAAACCTCCTGCAGTACCGAACGACTCATCGAGGTAGTCGGGATTTCTCGGAAGGTCGTCAAAGATCATATCAGGTGCAGGTCCTATCTCAGGTACTTTCTTGAATGCCAAATCGTCAACAGAAGCTGTAAAATGGTTTAAATTCCGATTAAAACAGACATCTGCATCTACTTACACATTATGCCATCCGCATTTTGTTTCTCTTCGGAAATTACCAACGGCTTTCGTCTGGGTTTGGGTGTTCTGAGTGATGGATTAGATGCAGACGTTCCTATGAACGTTTGAGAAGTCTTACTGGTGTTCTGAGGGCGGTTTGAATGCCGAAACTAGATCGGATATGAAGTCACCTAATACACCCATCGTATCGGCACATAGATGTAGCCGGAGAGCCAGACGATGAATAAAGGCCTAACAGTGTTTGTCAAAATCAAGTCGGGAAAAATGGTTGGAAAAAATAAAATCACTCTTGTATCGGGACTCGTTGTATCCTTAAGAGTTCTGAAACTCAAATTCAATTCCACAATCTCGGCTAACAAGGCAAATCCACATTTCTTGGATTCTGCTTAGACACGGAGACTTAGCAAATTTCATGCAACACACCTTCCAAAATAAGAACCCGTCTATCGAGGAGCTGCTTGTGTGAAACTCTGCTAAATCATCGATGGCCAGCAGTGCCGCAGAATTAATCTTTAGCACAATCTCCAGCTCGGGAGATTCTCCTACGAGTTCAGTTGAAAAGTCTAGATCGCCTGTATGGAAGAGCAGAGCGCCTGGATGAGTCGGAGCCAGCACTTTAACAGATCCATTCTGGACTTTCAACGATATCTTTGTCCTTTCGCTGGGCACAACCGTTTCGAAAGCCTAGAAAATTCATGAGCCAACGGAGGAGTTCTGGATAGGAAGCCCGGAGCTCACTCCTGGAGGCGAACTCGCGAAAGCACCAAGGTCTGATATCCAGCTGATATCCGGGAAAAAATGATATGTAAAACCCCAAAGAGCAAGGGTTATTCTGGACTCTTTCCCCGTTGTCTCAGGTACAACTATCGATGCAAATCGTAGCTTGAGAAGTGGTTGAGGCGTGAGCAGCTGAAAGCATTTTAACTAATGAAAACGGAGTTTGGGTCGAAATTACGTACTAAATCACGAGCTCTCGTAAGTGAAATCAATGTGCGAGAGCCTTGGCTGGTGTGATCGTTTGCGACAAGGTTCATAAGACTGACCGCAGCTACCATTTCATCCTTGCAATCCAATAAGAATCAAATATGCGATGAATTGGAAAGATATACTTACTCTGCCTTTCGGTTTAACTTGAACTAAAGCCTCGATATCTGAAGCTATTATATCGAATGGTCGAGTTATGATAGACTGCTCATTATTCCTTGGAAGATGAACTCTGAAGAAGGCTGCATGTATGTCAGCAACAGTCAGTAATATATATCATTTTCATCACCTTCGGCCACCAAGAATTTTACACTAACATCTGCCTTGGCTTCGCGAGAGTCTGTCATGAGGCTGGTGTTTCCGCTACCTGTTCTCGATTTTGCAAAATAGTGGCTGCCTATCAGACTACTATCACGATTTGCAGACCTCTCCATGTCACGATCACTGCTCAATTCTTCAGGCAAATTTTGAGCTAGCTGAGACGCATCATCTGCCCAATACTGCAAAGCATCAAGTTGTTGTTTTGTTATGCTGACGAAAGCAGAAGGCAGAACAAATTGGACCGAGGTACTGGGATTAGATCCATCCAAAGATTGTGAAACTACAATGCGAGGAGACAGTGGTTGCGCTTCAGGCAATGATGGTATGTCCTCAGTATCATGGTCATCTCGGAGATGGCCCAAAGATAGGACGGCTGAAGCTTGTGAGCTTCCAGCTGCAGAGGACGCAAGAACTAGTCTCTGAAACTCAGCTGCCAACATAACATCTCCTTCGGGGGGACTTGATCTGTGGGATGCGGGCCGCGGTTCGAATGAAGCGCTTTTTCGTGAGTCTACCGTCTGTCCCTTCATTAATGTGAGCCCCTTTATATCGAGGACAATCGACCCAGAACGAGAAGATCCGCCGCATCGAATATTTGTTCGGATAAAAGGGAACTGCACAACGATGGTAGGACCCTCTTTTCCTCTTGAGCGCTGCCAAAGAGGGAGTGTCAATGCCATACACTGAGTGGCATGTCTGCGATAACAACTTACCGTGGATGTCTTCACTTCACTACCTTTAGTAGCTTTGGAAGCCATTGGCACGTCTTCTCGATAATCAATGTCCAGATCCAGGTCTCGCAAGACCAGATTCTCCAGTCTCCGTCTCTCTCGTTCACGTTCCGTGGCAGTATCTTGTATTCTACTGGCTCGCGGAGTCGCCGGTGGAGTATCCCCATCTTGGTCGTATGTCTCAAATTTGCTCACATCCGACTTGGCCTTGACATCATTCGAGGTACCCAAGGCGTCCAGGACCTCGTCCAGATAAAGATTGATACTCTGTTCACCCAACAGATACCGTACATCGACGAAGAACTGAAGGGGGGCAATGTCAACCCTCACGTTATTCTTCAGTAATTTGGTCGTGTGCAATGGGTGCTCGAGGGACTGCCGTTCACCCTTGATCAATAAAGCTGAAGTGACGGATTCTCCTCGACCAATCTCGGAGGTTGCTGGTCCCTGGGAGAGCTGTGAGTTCCTACTCTGTCTCGGTTTCGTCCGCCAAGTGGAAAGTTTCATCCCTTGCTTCTGCGCTGCCTGCTCTGTCCAATTTATGACATTGAAGCAAGGGAGTTCTGGGATCTCCTTATCTACAGAGAATGGAGTGGGGGCCATGTGGTCGCCGTAATGAGAACCCAGAAGATGGTCGGTTATCATAAGGGGGAAAGCCAATGATTCTGCCTCGTTGTCGCCAGCCGAGGGTCGAGATGCAAACACAGATATCTCGTGAAGGGACAATGAGAATATGAGAATAGATCCTCGGGCAGGTTGACCTGGCTCCGTTCTGCGACTTTTCGAGTTCGTCATCGCTATGGAAGCCGTGGCAGAGATGTTATCAAGGAGAAAGCGAACATATCCTTCAGACAAGGAAGGAGGAATTCGAGGATGAGAAAAGTAGCCATCAAAGGCGGAACGAGATGAAATAGTAGTACTGTGAGTTGCGAGCAATAAAAGTGAAATGCCCTTGATATTGACAGACAACTGCTTATCGGTCCCAGCGTTGGGTGGAGAAGGTGGATTCGAGGGAGTTGTAGCAGTAGATTGAGAGGACGTCAGAGCATCTACTAAGCGGACGAGACTTCGGATATGCCAGGGGCGGATGGCGCAGCTTGCGATTCCGACGTCCACAGAGATTTGCAAAGTCTCAGAGGAGGAAGTCCGATTATGAACGGAAGGGGTAGTCAGTTTGATTGCTAGTGGGTCTGCCCCGAGTGAAATAAATATCTCCCCCTCAGGCTCCTCAGGACAAACAGAAACGGGAGGAGAGTGAGAGACAGACGGTGGCCCCTCCAATTGCATGCTCGGATGGTCGATATGAAACTCGTGTTCTGATATAGCACTTTGATAAATGCTACTGGAAACGGAGCTGGCAGGAGATGCAGGACGAGGAGGTAAGAATGCCAGTGATTGGGACATTGCCCATTGAACTTCCTCGTCCGACGAAGATGACGGAGAGGGAGATCGAGTGCTGCGCGATGAAGTTGCGGCTTTGGGAGATGGGGATTCGGGAGGAACGGGCTGCAGGTCACACCCACTCACAGTGACTCCGGAGAAGGACACAGTGCGCGATTCACCGTCACGTCCAGACCTATCCATACTGTCTCCACCTGAAGGTAGCTCTGTGTGATAGCTTATATTCGCAACGGAAAGTGTCAGCTTGCTTGATTGAGGATCGAGAATGGTCGCTTTTGTATCCGTCGCGTCAAACTCGAATTTGGCCAAAAGACGCTCAATCAGAGTAGCAAACAAAGATACTCCATCGGGATCAACGTCCCCTACATCTTCTTCCTCTGAAAGGTCCCGAAAAGGATTAAGGCCACCTGGAACGTTATCGTCCTCAGCTTCATAGTGCTGAGAGGCAATAAAATCCTGCCGGAATGACTCCCGGAGGCTGGTTTCTTCTTTGGGTGTCAATTCGTCTTGGATGAAGGACTCGGCGTACGAAGCAACAGAATCGGACAAATCGATATTGGCACTACTTGGCGGCCTTTGCGTAGGATTGACGCGTAAAATGAGACGAAGACCTGAAAGAGAGAAGCCGAGAGTAGATGTCAGAGGGTTTGGCCAAGGAATGCGGGCTGTTACGGATGCCAGCGAGCCATCTACAAGTTCCAGAGGTAGCCCGGACTGTGAAATAATGTTGTTGATTGCCTGTACAAAATGATCAATAGAGACAATAAGAGTCGATACACAGGGAACACACATTGTTATCGAGCTGAAGATCATTAACCTGAACATAGCCAGACCCAATTTGAGAATCTATCTGCTGAATATCCAGCTGACCAGGCTTGAGAAGATGTCCCAAAGATCGTTTGAGAAGAAATGATATAAAGCGTCGCTGTATGCTGGACGGGACTGTAAAGTAATTAATGGATGGCAAGATGGGGAACCAAGAGGAAAACCAGGACATGGTTGTATAAAGTTAGGATGAAGTGTGCTTGATGCTGGATTGCCTGTCTTTGAAGACTGGCGTACGATTTGGCTCTACAGCCTCAACGAGTGCATGAGCCCTGGAGGACTGGGCGACATGAATGTATAGAGCGCAATGGGCGCCTACTATTACGTATCTAGCTTTCGGTGGGAAATTTCCTTTCTGAGTACCACTTCGTCCTGGGGCCTGAGGTACCAATACAGAGATAGACTAAGAATTATGTAGTTCAAATCGCAGTCTCAATCGACGAGGTCAAAATGATCTCTATCTACAGTTTCGCAGATCATACCACTATCTAATAGCTGTGCTATTGCTTCACTGAAGGAGAAAATGTATCAAGCAATTAGCACCTCTGGCAATAAGAGACTTACTTGACTTGATGTGAAGAAATTCGACTCAATTTTCGGACCTGATACACGATCAACTTCCTTGCAACTCCTTCATAAACAGAATCTGGCTGATCTTGACGCAACGCATTCAGACCCTCTCCAATCACCAACAAGACGAGATCCTCCGGCTTCGAGTCTGTCGTTGTAAAGGAAGATTGAGCGGGCAATCTTGATGAACCGGCTTCAGCATTTTCTTCTAAAGCCACTCGTTTTTGGCGTTTCGGACGAGGAGTAGGGGAGGGAGGTTCCAGCGCACGCGTGTTTCGAACTTTGGTCGGAGTATCGAAGACGCTCTCCGAGTCGACCGCATTCCCCGTGCGGTTGAACTCTTCTTCTTCAGCTGGATCAGGGTCGGAAACAGGTTGTAAATCAGATTGCAGCTCAAGTCGTTGGAGACTATTGCTAATTGCAGATGGGGTTGACGATATAAGACCTATTGGCTGGACAACCTAGTTGAGTATCTCCTCTGCAATTCAACGAATGCATGCAAACACACCGGAGGTCCAACTCGAAATATATGAGTCTCTTTTATGATCTGGAGGAAGTGATGATCCACCTCATTGCTGCCCTGGATGTATTCTATTGCGCCGTCGCCGTACAGGATCAAGGATCTGCTCCTGCTGCTAGCCGTTTTGTACTCGCTAAGCTCCCCGGTAGCCCGAACATAGTGAAGTTCACTGACTAGGGTCGATTGATCATTTTCAGCTTGGAACAACTCAAACACGCACCCTGAAGGACCGGGAATCGGTTTATCCTTCAATGGATCTACCCGTAGACTATGAGGATCCTGCCAAATTCTCGCCCAGATCTTCCCAGTACCATCATCCAGTCGATAGGCAATCTGAGTATCGGTTTCTTTCTTGTCTATAACGTTCGCGACGATAATGATCTAAAAGGAGTTAACGATTGTCGGCAATACATGAGATTAGATCCCACCTTTTTGAATTCTCTTCCTTCAATTTGGAACAGAGCGCCTTCGTACAACAGGACGGCTTTGAGCAACTGCGCGATAGAGACATGTCGGACGCTGTATTTGGCTCCGCTAGCAAGAAGCCTGGATCTGATCTGAATTCAAAGGTGAATAAATGATCAAAATACACAATGATACAGCAATACATCGTCGCCAGAATTTTCGGTAGAGTCCGTGTCCGAGCTCATGTCAGAAGAATTTGAAGGTTGACGCGTTGACGTTCTGGTTGAAGAACGAATCAATGAACACGGTGTTTACATTCCAAGTTCGAATTGGACCTCGAACTTGAACTAATACTTCGCGAAAACATGTCTCAAAGCTGGGTGTTTTTTTTTTTCTTCGGCTATCAATGCAACCGCTCGACATCTAACGTCTACCTTTACTGCTCGTAGGAACTACACAATTTTAACATCCCCTTCGCTACCCCTTCTTCAACCTTTTTTCGGGAATCAGTGACCTTTTTAGCGATATTCATGATAAAGTCGTGGTCGATCTGCAACAAGACAATCAGTCATCAAGCAAAAAAAAAATCTCGAAAGATATCCACCTCAGATGATTCTAGTCCGCACATATCTACAAACTCTCTTCGTTTGTCGGATGTGCCTTCTTGAGCACTCAGGCTCTCCAGTGAAGCGGCTATGTCCTTCAGAACAGTCACGGCAACAGCACGAATCGGCTTAAATTTAGCCACGAGCTGAGAAGAAAAAATTGGTCAACAAAGCTTGCATATTCCCGAAAGGACATGCATACGTTTCCAAGCTTGTGGATTTTTACGACTGAAGCAGCCTTGAATCTCAGCGTTTCGATCACGAATAGAAGGAAAGCTTCTTGAATGAGTGTGGCAACGTGGAGAGCTCCAATCGGAGATGTAGGCTCCTTCATTGCGTCTTCAAAACGATTTTTCATGCCTAGTCAAAACAATTGGATCGAGTCCATGGAACGCTCAGCAAACGCTCACGTACTGTTAAAGAACTGTTCGATGGTCTCAGGAGCTTCGGTAATGGGTGGCGTGTCTTCCTCCTTCTTGGCGTGGCCATTTGGTGGGGTGATATCTACACCCCGGAGAGGCATACCAGTTTTCAGCTCTGTCTGTTTAGCTGCTTCGGCTAGAACTACAGACGCTGGAGGTCGAACGTGGTCATGGAAGGGTTCCAGCCACGTTGCTAGGGCATCGGAGAACGATATCAATGACAGTTCATCTGGTGTGAGCTAAAGGTAAACGCTTCAGTTTGGTGGTGCCTCAGTTAATGTAGCAACGTTACCTCTGCCAGTTCCTCTTTCTCTCTTTTAGCCAATCGCTCCTTTAGGGATGCCCGTTTAGCCGCGTCAGATACTTGAGGACGATCACCAACGAGCAGCTTCTCTTCCACCACATCATCCAAGTCGCTAGCCTGTGAGAAAGCTTTAATATACGATTTCAAGAAAGACCAGACCCAGCCATGCTAAATACAAATCATTAGTTTCGTTCTTCCTTATAGATGATACGAGATTACCCCTTCCGATTTGCCAAATAATAGCGTCTGGGTGTTGAAGTCCTCCGCATTCCTAGGCTGGTAGCTGGGGAGAATCTCAAAGTCCCGATTGTCGTGGTGCACTGACGAAAAAGTCACTACCTGCCAACTCGTATCGCGAACGAAATAGCCTACATCGATCGAAGATGAATTTCAGCTCGATAAGCTCCAGATCAATGATTTCGGACGAGATAGCTTCGTGAGCAATCCGCATACGCAAATACTCGAGTTTTGTGATGTCTCGCTGCAAAGAGTTCTCCAACCAGTCTTCAAAGATAATAAATTGAGGTATCTAGCGAAGAAAATGCGTTTGATTGCCAACAGAAGTACAGAAGTACGTACCTGAGAATATTTCTCGGCCGTGAACGCCCTAATAACGAAATCGTTCGTCTAAAACTAGCCTTAGTTATCATAGAAGGCGAAAAATAACTAAAAAAAAACAATACCTCCTGGGAATTGCTGATATAGATTTGACTCGCCTCCAAGCACTCGGAAGAAAATGTGAGGTCTCCGCTGGCGGCTAATGAGAATGTCGAGCACCGGGAGAGAATGAAATGTGATAGTGTGTCATTTTGCACTTGCTTAATGCGAAGCTGACGGTAATGCTCTAACGCCGCAGTCGGGGCACCTACGCGGGACAAATCAGCAATGCTCACCACAGGGAAGCATATTTCTTACCAAGTAGACGATATATTCGGATTAGCATCAGTCGCATCTGGAACGCCTGCTTGCTGTTGGTTAAGGCAAACTCTAGCAAGACGGCTGCCTTGGTGAGATACTTGATATCTTCGTTCATCTTCCATATGTTGACGAACGCAGTTCCGGCGAGAATGGCAAGGTCATCCACAGGCTGCAGCTCCGTTACAGGCAGATCCTTGCCCAGGAAAAGTCCTTCTCGATACTGCTTCATATAGATGTCTGCACGAGAACATTCAGCGTCCACCGTGAGTTCCGAAGCTGACAAGTTATATCGCAATAACTTGTGAGAGTTGATGACCCGTCTTGTAGCCTCAATTGAAGACTGGGGAACCGTTAGTTCGAGGATATAAGACATCGATAGTATGAACCCACCAAGGATGCAGGAACGGCTTTCAATGTTTCAGTCCAGGAAGCAAGGTCTTCGCCCTCAAGGGCCAAATAAGGTTTGAGGTCCTCATAGCAACAGGCTTTGTCGCCAAATAACTCGAAGTATTGCTTCATGAGAGTGAGCATGCGCGCTGGATCTGGGGACATTCGGACTCAGTTGGTCTATCGAACAGACTTTCGCGACGGACCAGTAGATACGCCGTGTTTTCGCGAGCGGCTCTCAAGTTCTAGAAGACCCAACAGGCCCGATCGATCCTTTCTGCCATCTTGTGTAGAAATCTTTGTGAATAGAGCCAAAGTGTCGGAAACTTTTGAGATACATTGTTCTTTGACCTCATCTGAAAGTTCACCAGTGCCGTTTCGTGTTAGAAGAGAGAAGGTCCCATCGACGACAGAAAGAAATTCAAGCCAATTCCGGTCGCTTAAGTAGATTGTTAGCCGACTATCATAGAACAAAACGTGCTGACTAACTTTTTTTCCAAAATTCGTTGCCCTGCGCGTTTTCCTTCCTCTTCTAAAGAGCCTTTTAGACGCATGAGATCCCTGCGGATCTCGTTGCAAGCAAGATTGGTTTCGCAGATGTTTTGACCAGCTGGTGTATCCAACAAGGATAAAGCTTCACCGTATTCGGAGAGCTCGCGTAAAATCGTAAGGTGGAGGTGAAAACGGTCCGAATGCACTGAGGATGGGTTGGGAGCCGAAGTAATGAGCCGAAGTGCCAACTTGTAAAGTACATTTCGCATCTCCGGAGGAGTGTTAGGGTCTTTGGCCTGCGCAAGTATGGGCAGATGAGCAAGAGCATAAGAGTGGCTACATTACCTGCAAAACAGAGCTGATGACACTCCAATACAGGTAACGTTCTTCCTGGAACTGCTTGTACATTTTTGACGCGATCTGAGTTACGCAACGTTGTAAACACGTTGCATGGAGAGTTCAAAGCACGCACCTGTTGAGCAGATTTCCAATGACTTGCACGAACATTCGCAAAAAAGGTCTGGCATCCGAGTTCTTCATTGCCGGGTTGTTTCTTGTAAGCTGCTTCGTACATGGTGACCATGTCCTTGTCTGTAAACAAAGTTCGTTCAACTCAAGTCCACCTGGATTCAGAGCAACATACGTCGACCGAGACCACGGAGTACATGCATCATAGCGTTGAGAGTGCTGTCATCAGTGGGTTTGGATTCCAAGACCTCGTCACATAACGCGAGTGCTTCTTCTACTTTTTGTGAGCGGACCAATGCCAAAGCTTTTAAAGCCTTTTTTGGTGATGAGCACCAAGTAAAGCATATGCAGGTGAAAATTCTACCTGAACCAAAGCGTTTTTTGGATGTTTCTTGAGCAGCTTGTTGCAGGCTACGATTGCTGACTTGTTGGAACCAGTATCCAATGCATCTAAAAATTCCGAATGAGTATAGGCTATTCACGACTGGTAACACCAGCAATGTGTACCATAAATTGGACGAATCTGACGGTCAAGCGCAACCGACATTCACGAGTAACTGGGAGAACAGAAAGAAAGAATTTATGGGCGCCTAACTTCTTACGTCCGAACCACCATCAATGCGACTGCCTCAACCTTTACTTTCACGGTAACTCGATTCTTTTACGTCTCGAAAAAAACTACTAACTGGGTTTTCTAAGCGGTCTTGACCCTGTACTGGGCGTATTTACGGGTTTTTTCGCTTACTACCTCCACGAGACTCATCCCAGGAACCCTCTACCCGCAGACCAGAGGTTATTGGAATTAATTCGGTGGAAATGGTCAAGGTGGCAAACAGAGCGTCAAGAAAAATTGAACGCAAGAGATAATTAAGCTTAGGATGGTACGGGCAGTCTTTTCTCCCTGTGAAAAGTCATCAGCTCATGTCGGCTATTGCGGATATTGCAGAGGACCTAATCCTGGTGCAAAAGCTCTTGAAGAGCAGACATAACTCCATAAAAAGTTACTCTCTCTGCTTCGCTGAGTTCCGACTCTCCGTTTTCGCCCGATTTACGGAGGGCAATGCCGACAATCACCTTTTTCCGAGAAACCTGAAGTGGGCTTTCGGAATCTGCAAGCCAGACAATAGTCGCGATTTGTGACGCGTAGAGATTGTGTAATGTCTGTACGTGATCTGAAGATGCAGCACCCAGTAAAGGAACTAGCTGAATGGCAATCGGTGGAGAGGGTAGTTTTGGAAGATTTGGCTGTAAGGGATCTGGAGCAGAAGGGGTGACGGGGACTGTTGCTGGCAGAGAAACTTGTACCTGTTAATATAAGATATCCGAGTCTATTCATCGCAAATACGGTATCGACATACAAGATTGCCAACTTTACCCATTTGAGTCACGATAACGAGTACGCTATCTGCATAATGCTGGATAGATATGTCGGTGTGGGTACCTTGAAGTGTCTTGGTAGATGACGGCATGAAGGCAAGTAAATACTGTTGGGCGCTTACTACTCTTGTCCTTCGCCATCATGCCCAATGACGCGAAACCTACGGTCGGGACGCCGTCAAAAGGCAAATTCAAGGAAGACACAACCTGGAATTGCGGCTGGTGGGACTTTTATCCTCTCTCTGAATATCCAAGAAGGTACTTTGATTCAGTTGATTCAAGAACGTCTATAACTTGGCTCTCTAGACCCATAGAATGGTCGAATTCTTCTGTGATTTTTACTGCACATGCCTTGAACCCTCAAATATTGGCCCGCCATTTCTCCTCGTCGAAGCAATTTGTAATACCGTCACCTACTCCAATTAACCAAAATCCGAATAAATACGAGCCTCCCACTGTCATTACAGCCTCAAAGGACAATCAATGGCTATTTGCTTTCTTCCCAGGAAAAGGACAGGATGGTATCTGTTGTTTGTGGCAGAGAGGCTTCGAGCTAGATCGTTGGTCTGTCAAAGAATTTTGGCAATTTGCTCCCGGCGCCGGAGTAGTGACTGCAGACTGGTTGGCTCCCCCACGAGAAGTAAGCGTTTGAATGAACTCAGAATACTTGCGATTTCCAACTTTTCAACACTAGTGGGCCATTGATCCTGATAGCGGCGTTCCAACGCGGCTGCCTGCGCGCGGTCCCTCCGCACCAGTATCCAAACCAACATTAATTTTTGTGACTGAAAATCACCAATTTTACATGTGCTACTTCCGGCAGTACTTGCCAACTCTCAAAATGCTCCGCGTCTCGCTCTTACAAAACTCTGTGGCTACTGAACGACAGCCAGACAATTCGACGAATTCTTTAAACGATGCTAGTTCTACTAGAATTTGTATAAACGCTGCAATCGGGGCCGCATACGGCGGTACAATTACTTCCTCTTTTCCAAAGCTTCTCTAATATTTGTCCTAGATTCGTCAATATTAATCGCAATGCGATCTCAAGTATTTCCTTTGCCATCCTCTCTGCCTCCCGACGAATTCTCTTTAGACCTTGGCCTTTCTCTCGACATAGAGCCAGATCAAACAGACACTTATCCTACTTCCAGAGAAGATTGGGTAGAGGATCCAGTCATCGAGTTTGTCGAAGTTCAGCCACGGTTTGATGGACTTTTAGTAGGTAAGTAATGAATCCAGCATGCAATAGACTTTTTGCTAAACATTCGTACGAAGTGTTGTCCTCCAAGATTTATCCTCCCATTGAAGATGCTTCCAGTAGATTGGGGGAATTATGTTTCGTGCACCAGCCTCCCTTAAAAGAAGCCAAGCCGACCATCTATCTAGTTGCAAGTTTTCTTGACTTCAAAGACTGTAAGTATGCTCCGGATTCCTTCCATTTGACCGTATAACATCCTTTTATCAGATGTCTCTCTTCCAGCCTGTCGAGTCAAATGTTACCCCTTCACAAAGGTAGATGAAAAAGGTTCATGGGTAAGGTCTGGAATCCATAAATAAAAGTGTCGCTCATTAGTCACCCGTAGACTGCACAATCAGAGTTTGCCCGCGAGTTTGACTCTGGAATACTGGCGCACATAACACCCTCCCCGCCTTTCTACGGTGCATGCGGGGTGTACGTCTCAATATTCAATACCTCCGGTACACAACCTCGACAGAAGCTAAAACAAGCTGAGATAGCTATTGGAAATACGAAGGCGCTTAAAATGTGAGTTCTAGACATTTCATCAACGATTTTCGATGTATTGATAACCTAGGTAGTCCTGATTTGACGGATGACGAAAATTGGGAAGCCTCTCCGATTCTTTCTCCTGTGCATAGAATAGGAAGAGAAGGTACTGATCTTGCAGTATTTGTGTTCACAAGCTAAGCTCAGTGCTGCAGTTCCTATCGCTATCTCTGTATCTCCTGGGCAAAACCTTTCATGCATGGTTTTCCCTTCACCATGGTCAACCCAGATATCGGTCCAAAAACTCCCTCGGCGATCAACAGAGTCTGCCATTCCGTTTGTCGCACTAGCTTTTGTCATTGCCACCCTTTCAAATTATTCAACTGTGGACTTGACACATGTCCTATCACAACCTTCAATGCCCCAGGATGAAGTCGCCGAGATTTTATATCAGACGTTTACACTTTTAGATCGACATATGCCCGGAAGTTTTACTTCGCAGCTAGGATTGACGATAGAATCATACCGAAGTAGAGCTTCGCGTATTTCGAGCTCCGCAGACAAGGAGCGAGCGGACGCAATCTGGCACACTGCACATGATATGGCCTCGGTAGCAACCTGCAATGCCGTGTTCGGTGATTGTATAGACGGGGAGGAGTATCACACTGGTGAGCTCAGTTGAACTTGTTTTTGTCCCTTAAAATGACTTACCTTGCCAAGACCTTACTTGGCAGATGATTGACCTTTCGAGCTGGATTATGGGTCTCTTAGAAAAGCTCGTAAAAGAGTGCATTCTATCGTCTGACTTTACCGATGCAGAATCCTCTTCAAATGATCTTTTCACTCCTTGTAAGTCCATCATACGTTTCCGCCTATTAATCATTGAGCAATCTGCGGCGCTGTAGCTTCTCCGAATAAATCATCAAGGCCGTTGGTTTCTCCTGTGTTCTTGCACCTCGTGCATCCTGTCGCATTGCAGAATCTCCGAACCGCTCTTGCTCATGTTAAGCAGTATGAAACTTATCTGGCTAGCCTGGCGCCCCGTACGGAAAATGCCCAGCTTTCTCGAGAGGTCTTATTAGATCTTGTCGAATGTTCTGGAATCGATTTACAAGGTCTGAAGTCGATATTCGATAAGCTTGCCGAATCTGTTCAAGCCTTCGACGGTAATTTTGAACCTCCAGTTGGTGAAAATAGGCTTTTTACTGACTCCGGTTGAGCAGATGATGAAGTACGTAGAGCACTGGCTTCCTTTCAGCCTTCACTGTCGATGCAGATCTCCTTACGAGAAGCTGTCAACACCATGGCGCGATCTCCGGCGCTAAACAAAGCTCGCCTGTTTGTCAAATCCTATGAGATGGTAGATGGAGAGCCTAACGTGCCACTGGATCGTCCTACCAATACCAAAGACAAAAGTAGAGACGTTGTTTCAAAAGGATTGCTGCTGCATCGCCCCGCCCAAGGTAGTATGACATGCTTGCGCTGCGGCGGCCAGACGGAATACGGGAAAGACACAAAAGTTTCGAGACAGATGATGTTGTGGGAAAAGAGCTGGGCTCGAAAGTGTATTTGTGGCGGTTCATGGTCGATGTGAACGAGAACCACGAATTCTATGACCAAGTATATTTTTGTACGTACGGTAATGCTAGTTATGTACAGGCGGAATGTGCCGGCCCGCGAGATATCCGGAACGAAGGTGTAATTTTGATTTTGATTCTAGTTCGAACGTTCAACATAGCGCAGCGGCTTCCTCTCCGTCTCATCACTTACGCGAGTGCTGTCCGGCGGCCCTCGCGGTCCTCTTCGAATCAATTCTTGCGGTTGGTCCACTCTGTCCATCTGCAGTTACAATGGCTTTGAATTCGTACCAGACTCTTTTCTCAACGCGTGAAAACGATGCCCAAAGTCACTGTCCCTCCTCTTCCTACATCGGCTCTATTTGGCATGGTCAAACCTTCCGGGCCAACTTCGATGTCGTTGCTCAATAATCTACAACCTCTTCTATCAACATCGCGCCTATTCGCGCAGCCATCTTCAGAAGGCACGCCGAAACGAAAGAAAAAACGGTCTAGGAAGGTGGGCGACGTAAAATTAGGCCAAGGAGGCACATTGGATCCACTGGCAGATGGCGTTTTGGGTGTGTAGAATTTATGCTACTAGTTTTAAGATGATAGATTGGCTCACAAAGAGCTACCGTAGTACTCGGAGTGGGTAAAGGTACAAAGCAACTCACACAATTCCTCGATTGTACAAAAGTATGTTGATTCGTCAATCTTCGTTGGTTTCATACAAACTGAAATTTAGGAATACTCCACTACCTGTCTTTTGGGCTGCGAAACGGATACGTATGACAGCGAAGGGGCCCGTGTTAGAACTGCGCCTTGGAAGCACGTCACTCGAGAAATGGTGATCGAAGCACTATCGAAATTTCAAGGGCAAATCAAACAAACGCCGCCCGTGTACGTTTTACACACCATGAGCTCGTCCAAAGCTTTGACATGTTCTTTCCAGTTTTTCTGCGCTCAAGATGGATGGTAAACCGCTCTACGAGTATGCACGCAAGGGAATCCCTCTTCCTCGACCGATAGAAGCTCGAACAGTGACTGTACATAGCCTGGAATTAGTCGAATGGAAAGGAAGTGACCACTCATTCTCATGGCCGGAAAAGGCTCTCACTGAAGACGAGAAAAAAGCAATGGAGGCCGCAATTCGGGGTATCGACAAGGCTGCCACAATCAAAGACGAGCCCGAGACTGCGGCGGTAGACGAAAAGCCCACTGCTTTTGTGATAAAAATGAAAGTATCTGGTGGTACTTATGTCCGTTCTTTGGTGCACGACCTTGCGCACGAATTGGGCTCTGCAGGGCATGTGGTGACGTTGACTCGCTCTCGTCAAGGACGCTTCGTCCTGAATCAGACAGAAGATGGCGACCGGGGTTGTATACCCTGGTCAATCTTCGAGAATGCACTGGCCGATGCTGGCGCAGCTGATGAAGAGGGGTGGACGGAGTGGGAACGGGAAGTTCTCCAGCATATGGAAGTAGTCTAGTACGTCCGAGCGTAGAGAATCTGTTGTATCGTATGTATTATTCCGAGTGAGCATCTTGTTCTAACTTTTGCTGACATGAAGCATTTTTCTATTCGGTTAGTGTTTACCATTCAACCGTTAACAGCCCGGGTGCAGTCGGTGGCAAGATACTGATTTCCCAGTACATGGCAAATCCAGCTGTTCTTACTTGAGTTCAATAATTTCCTTATGGAGGCGTATGGACGGTCGGAACGGCCCGGAAACGGTCAAAGCGGTCCAGTGATCAACTTGCGGTCCGCGGTTCCTCGGTCCGATCCACCCTTGCAGTCCCATTAAAAGCAAGGCGGCTCAAGTACTTTTGGATCTATCCCACCATGTCCCCCCTCACAAACGGAGTATCTTCTGCTAATGGTCAGGTCTCCAGGCCTCTAAGGCCTGGCATTTATGCTCCCATACCCACTTTCTTTCTACCAGAATCTGAGGATCTGGGTAAGTATCTTTGTCTCTCATCTCCGAACGGAGCTTTACATTAATCTGTGCCTAGATCTTCCTTCTTTTGAGACCCATATAGCCCGAACGGCGACCGCAGGTGTTGGTCCTCTCATCGCTGGGTCTATGGGTGAAGCTCTTCATCTGTCTCATGCCGAACGTGCTACGCTCATCCGAACGGCACGTAAGACGCTCGATGGTGTCGGTTTAACTCATATACCTCTCGTCGTCGGCACCGGAGCAGGAAGTACACGAGAGACGATAGAATTGTGCAAGGAAGCAGCTGAGGCTGGTGCTGACTACGCCATCGCAGTCATCAGCGGATATTTTGCGGGGGTGTTGGGCGGCCACAAGGCAGGTTTAAAAGCTTATTGGACCGAGATAGCAGAAAAAAGTCCGATACCAGTCATGATTTACAACTGTGCGCTATCTCCTTTTCACATTGACATCTCGGTTACTAATCTCTCCGCAGATCCAGCTGCTTGTGGAGGGATAGATTTAGACTCGGACATCATTTCGGAGTTGGCAGTAGAATGTCCTAATCTTTGCGGTGTTAAGCTAACGTGGGTCTACCTCTACCCTACTGTCTTATGCTTCCTCTGAACGTTTTCTTCTTAGCTGTGGTAATGTGGGCAAGCTTACTCGAGTTGCCGATATTGTTTCCGGGTCCGATTTTGCCTCGAAATTTCCTCGCAAGAATAAGAACGCGCCGTTCCTTGTTCTCGGAGGCTATGTCGATTTTGTCGTACCTTCTACATACGCGAATGGACACGGTGCTATCACTGGTCTCGCGAATGTTGCTCCAGTATGTAATTTGACCTTAATCCTGCCCTTCCTTTTGCTCAATCTTTGCTTGTCAAGCATGCATCCGTCAAATTGTTCGAACTGTCTGTAGCGTCTCTCAACGACGCTAGTCTGCTTCCCGAAGCACAGCGATTCCAGGGTATTCTTGCTCGCGCTGACTTCACCATTGCCAAAGCCTCTATTGCTGGGACCAAGTATCTGCTCGAGAAGTTGTATGGATATGGTGGCGTGCCTCGTAAACCTTTACCTCCTATCTCTTCCGATGCAGGTCAAGCTCTCTGGGATCATCCTCATACCCAGGATCTGATCAAGCTAGAGCGGGAACTTAGTGGGAAAGTAAAGGCGCGCTAAACGATGGGTTATTTTTTATGCAGACTGTGGGCACAACTTCTATGTAATTTAATATGCCATCATATACTGTATACTACATCCTGGACGAAAGCAAGATTATGTGAAGCCCGTGAACGACTCTCTATTCCGAATGAAATAGCGTGCCTGGGAAAACTTTGGCACAGATAGACAGCGAAGATTTTAACGTTTACCTTTGAAAATAATTCCGGCCGTGATGGGTAAGCACGTCCAGACTTCGCTGTCGTTTCTTCCCGTATCACATCGTGTCGCGTTCCGGAGTTTTGCCGAACCAAGAGGGAGAATACAGAACAGGAATCTCAGAGCTAGGGAATGGAGGTTTTTCGGGGACTCGACGTTAAGATGACTCAGTCATGAGTAGTCTGTCACACATGAGGACAAACATGCTCACGCTCAGATCAAACCGATAACAGTTCTGGAAAGCGAAGACTAAATTTACACAACCACATCTACTTGCATGAATAACGAAGTCTGGACTATGGAATTGAAAAGAGCGTATACCTCGTGGAGCAATCAAAAGGATTACAGAGCATTTTGACACACTCACGAGGACAGTATGGACAGCGCTGGGGAACGCAGTCCAGTATGTGGTACTTAAGGAATTGGCGTAGTACCAGTCAACGGTTAGCTGTAATTAGAAGAAAGCAAACGCCAGAAACATCATCAGTTGTTTGCCAGACACCATTGACCGGCGGGCGTCGACTTGGCTCGGGTCTATTTTATCATGGAGCAAGAAACCCTTCACACTTCTCCTTTGCATACTTTTGACTAGTTCCATGCGCTCACGCGTGGATCTGAATATGCACAGGAACCTGTGATCATCCAGGCGCGATATGGAGTAGCCGTACGTAGCTTGGTAAACAGAGCATAGGTTGCAGATTTGACTTTCTGAGGTTCGTTTACCAAGCGATTGTTGAGAAATGGCACTGGCACTGGCAAGACATGAGAAGGCAAACGATGGTCGAGAAATGGCACTGGCAGGACTTGAGAAGAACCGGATATCGGCGATTCGGTTCTTTGATCCTCCATCAGATATTCTGTATGTGGGGTGCGGGGTAGAGTTGATAATCGGCGTTGAATCGGCGGGCCGAAAAAGTCCGAAATAAAGCCTTGCAACAGCTTGCAACGTGAACATAGTGTTGACTGGAGGCTAGCATCTCCCAACTTTTTTCTCCCTTCATATGGCCTTTCAGCCACTGAATATCGTGTCTGCGAGGGCCAGCTTGCTTAAGCTGACTTACTCAGTCTCTTGGAGGCCTCGCAGCGTCGGTATGACTCCAGTCTTTTCAACCTTCCAGCTCACCTGACGATCTACGTGTATCTTAGGCTTTCATTCATCGGTTCGGCGCAATGAGGACGCCAAACCGGATATACCGCTACAGGGAACGACCTATTCTGAACTAACCGTCGGAGTTCCCAGAGAAATTTTCGCCAACGAGCGTCGCGTCGCCCTTACCCCTCAGAACGTGAAATTGCTGCGCAAGAAAGGGTTTGCCAAAGTCCTCGTGGAACGCAATGCTGGTTTCCACGCGCAATTTCTGGATGAGGCTTACGCTGAAGCTGGGGCTCAACTGGTGTCGCGAGAGGAACTCTTTAAATCTACTGATATCATGCTGAAAGTCCGGCCACCTCTTGCCGACGAAGCAGAAGATCTCAAGGAAGGAAGCACTTTAATTTCTTTTTTGTATCCTGCACAAAATAAACCAATTGTTGATGCTCTTGCAACTCGCAAAGTGGATTCTCTTGCAGTGAGTCTAATGTCAAGCGGAATAGTAGCGGCTCTGATTCAGATGCTCAGATGGATATGATTCCTCGACTAAGCAGGGCTCAAGTCTTTGATGCACTGAGTAGCATGAGCAATATATCGGGTTACAAGGCTGTCCTGGAGGCCTCGAATCATTTTGGTCGATTCCTCACCGGCCAGGTCACTGCTGCTGGGTGAGATTCCATGTCCTTTTGAAATTACAGCTGTGCTGACTTTTGCTGTTCAGAAAAGTAAGCGAGTGACATAGGGTATCTTATAGCTATCAATAACCTTTTTCTTCACAGATTCCTCCAGGAATGTCCCCTGTTCTCGCAGGCCATTGTAACCGTGATAATGATTTAATTTATCTTTTCAGGTCGAGTCTTGGTTATCGGAGCTGGTGTAGCGGGATTGTCCGCAGTTACAACAGCTAAACGCATGGGTGCTATTGTCCGGGCATTTGACACGCGATCTGAAGCACGAGAGCAAGTACAGTCACTAGGAGCAGAGTTTCTGGAGGTCTCTGTCAAAGAAGAAGGCGGAGGTGGCGGCGGGTATGCAACAACTTCTTTGAAGTGAGCTTTTGCTAATGATATGGGTAGATACGCGAAAGTCATGTCCAAAGAGTTCATCGAAGCTGAAATGGCGCTCTTTATGGAGCAATGCAAGGACGTCGATATAGTCATCACAACTGTCAGTTCAGCTTTATGAATACTCATTTCTCATGTTGTTCGTCTGACAGAATATCAGGCTCTCATCCCTGGAAAACCAGCCCCGAAGCTGATAACCAACGAAATGGTGTCCGCCATGAAGCAAGGTTCGGTCATCGTTGACCTTGCGGCCGAAGGAGGTGGAAATTGCGAAGCGACGAAGCCCGGTGAACTTTACGTCAAAGATGGAGTGACCATTATCGGCAAGTCCTCGCCTTCATACGCGTTTTCAATCCCTAATCTTTTCCCCAGGATACACCGATCTTCCTTCACGCCTTCCCACTCAGTCTTCTACCTTGTATTCGAACAATATCACCAAATTCCTACTCTCCCTCGGCGAAGAGAACCGGTTCTTCCTTGATATCAAAGACGAGGTCGTTCGTGGATCGTTAATTGTACACCAGGGTGAAATTCTACCCCCAGTTCCTCGGGCTCTTCCCCCACCCGTGACTCCTCCGCCGACTCCTACAGAAAAAGAGACCACTGTTACTGCGCTTACACCATTCCAGCAAACAACACGCGATGTTGCTACCATCACCGCAGGAATGGGCGGAGTAGTCGGATTAGGCAAAGCCACAGGATCGGCGTTCATGGACTCATTCTTCACTTTTGGTCTGGCTGGCCTCGTTGGATATCGCGTCGTGTGGAATGTTCAACCTGCTCTGCATTCACCACTAATGTCTGTAACAAACGCAATTTCCGGTATGGTCGGTATCGGTGGTCTTTTTGTGATGGGCGGAGGTTACTTCCCTGAGACGATCCCTCAAGCTCTTGGGGCCGTGTCTGTTTTACTTGCGAGTGTCAATGTTGCGGGCGGTTTTATTATCACGAAGCGTATGCTGGACATGTTCAAACGTAAGAATGCTGCTTGATATTTTTCCGAGGGTAATTCTGACTACTCTTCAGGTCCCACTGATCCTCCCGAGTATCCCTGGATGTATTCAATTCCAGCCGTCGTTTTCACTGGCGCCTTCCTGACTGCCGCAAGTACCGGTATGGCAGGGCTGGTTCAAGCTGGATATCTGACCAGTAGTTTGTTGTGTATCGGTAAGCTTCGTCTAACGTGTCTTCGTGGGCCAGGATAAACCGGATGCTCTAGGCTCGCTCTCCGGACTGGGCTCGCAGGCAACTGCTCGTCAAGGAAATATTTTGGGAGTTCTGGGCGTCAGTTCCGGTATTCTGGCCTCTTTGGCTGCTGTCGGATTTTCTCCGGAAGTTTTGGCTCAGTTCGCCGGTCTGGCCGCAATCGGTGGTACTGTCGGTTCCATAATTGGACGACGCATTACAGCGACTGAGCTTCCGCAAATGGTAAGATCGGATAGTAAGCATCTTGGTTGTACATTCCTAATGCCCTATTAGGTTGCAATGCTTCATAGTGTCGTTGGCCTTGCCGCGGTCTTGACCTCCATCGGCAGCGTTTTGTCAGACGTCACACATGCTTCAACGTTGCACCTCGTCACAGCATATCTAGGTGTAGTTATTGGTGGTATTACATTCACAGGGTCAATAGTCGCTTTCCTGAAGCTGGCCGGACGAATGTCTTCCAAGCCTTTGACCCTGCCAGGCAAACACATCATCAACAGCACAATACTGGGAGCTAACGCAGTTACAATGGTGAGCCAACTTGATGTTTTTCTTCGACAATGGTCAAGTAAATCTCGATATGCAGGCCGGGTTTGTCACCGCGGCACCTGCTGTTCCAGCTGTGGCGGCGGCATATCTTGGGGGAAGTACGCTTCTCAGTTTCATACAAGGATATACAACAACTGCAGCTATTGGGGGTGCGGATATGCCCGTCGTTATCTGTGTCTTGAACTCGTATTCTGGGTTTGCTTTGGTTGCCGAAGGGTATGTCCGTTTTACTGCATTTGATATATTGTTTTAACGAGTTGGATGCAGGTTCATGCTTGACAACCCTCTATTAGTTACAGTCGGATCGCTGTGAGTTTCAGAAATCTCTACATTATTTACTTATGCTGATCGCGAGGGGTAGTATTGGAGTGTCAGGAAGCATCCTCAGTTATATTATGGTACCCTCTTGTCGTTGGATCAACTACTTCATCTCATATTATTCTTAGTGTGTCGCCATGAATAGATCTCTGACAAATGTCTTGTTTGGGGGCATTGGGACGACTGCTGTGACGGAGACAAAGATTGAAGGACAGATCACCAAAACCCGAGTTGAAGATACTGTGGATGCGTTATCCAATGCAGACAATGTCATTATTGTATGTTGTTTTCCTCTTCCAGCCAAACGATGTTCATCGTTGTGTATTAGGTGGTTGGCTATGGGATGGCTGTAGCTAAGGCGCAATATGCTATATCTGAAATCGTCTCAATTTTGCGCTCCAGAGGAGTGAATGTCAGGGTACGTAATTCTTCCCCTAATACCCTGACGGGGGCGGTGAAAAACTCTTTTTGCAGTTTGCAATTCATCCGGTGGCAGGACGTATGCCCGGTCAGTGCAATGTCCTATTGGCAGAGGCTTCAGTGCCATACGACAGTGTGTTTTTCAGCTGTATTAGTAATTCCATCCGGACTCATATGTTTCCTTCTAGTTGTTCTTGAAATGGATGAAATCAATGATGATTTCAAGGATACTGATGTGACACTCATTATTGGTGCAAATGACACTGTCAATCCCATCGCGCTCGAACCCGGGTCGCCCATCGCTGTGCGTAACCCTTCGTGAATTTACATGCGAAGACTCACCTCGTTGATTACGACAGGGAATGCCCGTGTTACAAGCTTGGAAGAGCAAACAAGTGATAGTGATGAAGCGCGGAATGTCCAGTGGTTATGGTATGTGGCGTCTCCATGCTTTTTTTTTTTTTGGATAAACCTAACTTTTCTCCGGCTTAGCTGATGTCCCGAACCCCATGTTCTTCATGCCGGGGACAAAGATGTTGTTCGGCGATGCAAAGGACTCGTGTGACGGTACGTTCCCTACATCCGTGTTTCCTTCCAATATATTCTCAATACCGCACTCTTCAGCCATCAAACAGGGTTTGGAGGCACGCGGGGCGTAGATGAATTCGAGATCCACCATTCTGATTTAATTTACAAGAATGTAAGATATTAAGCTGTCTAGGTATCGGACTTTTGCTTTGCTTTTCTTCCGATCAAGTTTGAGAGAAGGTATCATTTTTTTGACCAACAAAGATTATCAGCATCCAGAACATAAATGGTCATACGAAGTCATAACTTTTTACAGTAAGAAGTTCAGGAATTAAGTTGGTCATTACTCGACAGAATATTCAAATCTAGATTATCAAGGTCCGAAATTGCTCAGGTATAAAAAATACGCAAGGATGGAAATACGAAGAAAGTTCGATGCGCACGGACAAAGGAATGGGGAATTAAAAATAATAGTTTATAATCCATTGAGCTTTTTGTCCAAATCCGAAGCAGATAAAGAGTTCGATAAGGATATCAGAGATCCTGTACGTGAGATCGAAGACGAGGTGACTTCGTATACAGGAGCAGGGCAAAGACTTGGGCGCGCTGGGCTCTCCCCTCTCCATTTCTCTTGCAGTGAGACGGTCCACACTCTCAGATCTCGTCCAGTTACGACCCGGACCCGTTGGGGATGATGATTGTAGAGCCATGTCGCATTGAGAACAATAACAGACCCAACGATGAAGGGCCAGGTCATACGGAAATCGAAGAGTGCGACGGAAGCAAGGAAGGAAATGACGATGCTTAAACTTGTGGCGAATCCTTTCAGAATGTTGTCCGAGTACTTGATAACTAGTGCAGTTACCAAACCTCCAAACACTTGTACGAACACTGTCATCCACGCCCAGACACCAAAGTTGTCGAACAGGCTACTGAACCAGCCAGACGAACCAAAGTGGGCAGATGCAGAGTCGGTGGCGATAATGTGTAGCACAGCCGGTAAGAGGGAGAAGAGGGATAATTGGACGTTGCGGACCCAGAGGTCAGCTTGGGAGTTTTTCAGCACCATTTCAAAGTAAACGCCTGCTAAACCAGAAGTGAAGCACGCGGCCACAACGGCTAAGAAGCCTTTTGCGGCGTCCATGGTCTGGGAATTGTTATGATGTGCCGCAACGCCAGACTGAATCTGTACAACTCCCACTCCGATTGCTAGAGCCAACAAGGAAACCTGAACGACATGCTATTAGACAATCGATCACGAGATACGAGAAAAAGGCACTCACCCATTGCAAAGACGTCAACTTTTTGCGCAGCATGACCACTGAAAAGAGCGCAGTAGTTAAGATTTTCATTTGGTAACTGACTTGAAACGTTGCTGCGGGCAAGTTGGATGCAGCGACGTACTGCAGGTTGTTTTGGAAGACTGGAGGACGATGAGAAAGATGTTTTTTTTTCTCTGAAGAAAACAAATATAACAAACTCACCATATAAAACTGCGGGAATCGACAGCTTCCAGCAATCACTGCTGAAGACGTCTCTGGATAGTTTCCTAAGCTTGCTCATGAACACCCTCGACTGAAGAGGAGACCCTGAGCTTGGTTCAACGCGATAAAGGGCGATGAGTAGGGAGATTGAGCCTTTCAATATCTCGTTCATGAGGACTGCTGTTGCAGCATTGTACTTTCTCGAAGAGGGTATTGAAACCCTTGAATAGTTCATCACAAGTGTTAGCATCGAGTTCTGGACGGCCAGCGTTACCAGACTAGCAGAGGTTTTCTGTCAGTAAGGAGTATATAGTTGGATTAGACAGTACGCACGACACGTATTTGAGAGGGATGCCAAAGACCGAAGGTACTGCGGGAGCTCCAGTTGTCATACTAAGATCCTCATCGTAAATTTCGTTGGGCTCTATTTTGAACGGGTTGGCCGTTGAATTACTAGGAAATTTAGACATTTGTGTGCCAGAAGAACGAAAGAAAGAGCTTGGTCTACAAGTTCTGGGAGATATGGACGATATGGTCAAGAGGCAGAAGGAGGTCAAGGAGGTAAATTCGTTCACCGCCCACCCGGCTAATCCCTTCTGTCACCCCCAAAACCTTGGCAAAAATTATATCAAGTCGGAACCTTATACAAATCATGATGCGATTACATTCAATTATACAAATCTAAAAAGTGTGACAACTAGCAGTGTATGCTCGTTCTGCTCTTTCTATCTTCACCATAAAGTCCAAAAATACTATAAGTCGGACTCCTATACTCAGCGTATGCTTCCGGATTGGCATGTTCAAGTCCCATCTGCGCCAACGACGGTAAAGGAGGAGGAGATGGTACTCGGGGAGGTCTGTCACGATGAGGTATATGTGTATTCTTGTTGGAGCTACAATCAATAGGCTCTCCAAAACGCGCAGCAAGGCTTGACAAAGATCGGTCAGTAGTCCCAAAATCCATCAACATCAAACTTCCTAAGGCTGTACTCGTATCCACTGGGCTCATTGCCACGGTGGCTGCGGGTTTCTTGCTGTGTTTCCGAGTCGGAGTGCTCTTTGTTTCAATGACAGATAAGGAATCATCGGGATAAAGAGTCTGTGCGGGAGAAAGAGGTATCGTTTCCATGATCGGAGAGGCTAGCCCTAGAGCAGAAGTAAGCGCTCGGGTATCCCTGTCCTTGCGTGATTCTGAACGATGGATCGTTGGTACTTCCGGCACGTTGAAATCGACGATATCGTCGGCCCTAGCTTTCGAGCATTTGGTGGACGTTGATGAAGGCAGGGAAGACATACGAGGATAAGACCCAGGTGTATAGTATGACGATTTGATACGAGTTCGACCAACCGGGGCACTAGGTGCTTCCGTCTGAAAATGAGCCAGAAATTGGGGGGACTTTGTATCTGCTGTGTCATATGCAATAGCTTCTGTCATATCGCTGCGGCTTCTCCGCAGAGTAGTTTTGGAGCTGCGCCTCGTAACGGGATGCCCGTCTGCGGTGTAATTCTTCCCATCCACTACGGGAGACGCCGGGTATACAGATACTGACCGAGCGATCGAAAGTCTACTGGCAGTGGCAGTCAAGAGATTTGGGGCTCCGATACGAGATGAAGATGAAATGAGAGTAGTGGGGACGCTTTGAGAGGGTGGAGGGCGAGGAAACAGAAAGTCGTTTGGTCGTACCATATCAACTGGTGAAATAGGATGAATTGTGTGCGGAATCTCGCGAGGATTGGGCCTTGGTTTGTCAGAGGACGGAAGGGCCTGCTGCGTCTTCGTCTCGCCATACTTAGTCCAAGTCCATGAGGGCCCGCCATACTCATTCTGGGAAGACATACGCTCTTGACCACCGAATATCGGCGATTCCATTTTCATGGAAAGACCATACAAATTATCATCGGCGAAAGTGTCATCTAGAATAGGCAGAGAGGGCTTCGGTCGAGTACGGTGAGTTGGACGAGTACAAGCCTTGATGATAATAAAAATGCCTAGCAAGAAAAGCGCTGAACCGACTGCGAGAAGGGCAATGATGGCGACTGGAAGTTGATGTGAAGTCGAAGTTGACGAGGTCTTGGCTGTTGTGCTAGGTGAAGGAGACGCATGAACGGAAGAAGATGAAGTGAACGAGCGTGCAACGGTAAAGTGAGAAATGGGTAATTCTGCCGAGGATACGAGATTGAGGGTGGTAGGTAATATAGACGAAGGGATTACGAGAGAGACAGGGCTGGCAACAGATTGAGAAGTAGTGCGAAAGCTAGGATAAATTTTGGGAGGAGAAAGAGTTGAAGAGACGCCAGTTTCAGGAATAGGAACTGGAATTTGAGTGGGTTTTTCGGTGACCAGTTCTTCTCCTGTACTTGGGTGAAATTTGGGGTTGAAGTGTGTATTGAAGATTGAATGGGTGCCGTTGAAGCGTGAATACATTTTCAATCCAGTGCACAGCGGCCAGCGCGGGCAGAGTCAGAGTATGAATTCAAGATTAGCGAACTCCCTATTTGACACGTGCTACATAATAATTAAGTAATGATTCACCCACCTATCCTTTCTGTTATCCGCCACCGTCACCCTGCCCGCGTTTCCCTCCCCTTGGGACGTGTCAAAAATTCCCAAAATATTTCCAGCTTCGCAGTCATCCACTCTCCACGATAATCTTCTCATTTTTTGCTTGTTCGATCCCCCGCTGAAACCTGAATTCAATGACCTCTATCATGTGTGTAACTCGCTCTTGCAGTCACCGTGCACCCTCACTCGTCTCCTCAGTGACTCGGAAGATTCTCAAGAATCCAAAGAGCTAGAAAATTTGGTAGCCAGTCGAAGACCGGAACTTACTGACCGAGGCTCCCCAAATCCCCATTCATCAGATTCCCCTCAATCAGAGCACGATATAAAGCCTCGACAATATACCAGGCTTGGTCTGGGACAAGGCCAACCCGTGAGCCAATTGCAGCCCTATGTCAACGATGAGGACAATGGCTCACAAAAGGAAAACTATTCCTCGGCTGATTCGTCAACGCGTCAAGCGAGTGCCCTTTGTCCATCAAATGAGAATGCCCTTTCCAGGCCAATAAAGGTATGTATGCTTATTTCTGTTTTTCTCGTTCTTTCTTTCTTATTCCCCTTTCACAGAGTATGGACAAAAGCCGAGCTTCATCACGCACTTCTCCCATTCCTGTCTTTCAATCTGCCACTTTCAACTCACGTTCCAATCCTAATCCAACGTCTGGTTCTTTTCAAGGATTCTCTGATTCTGTCTCATCTCCCGGCAACACTGCGCCAGAGCCCGTCTCCTCACCCGACACTCTTCCCTCTCGATCCGCCCAGCCGTTCCCAGAGGCGTCTCAACCGGAAATGCTGGACGATACTTACGGTACTAACACGGATATCGTCAACAGATGGAAAACAAGACCCACGAGTTGTTCGCCCACCAAACGGCAGGTCGAAGAATCGCAGTCTCAGGATTCACAGGGTGAAATGCGAAGTTCTCAAGACGGAGTAGATGAAGTACAAGCACAGATCGTATCTCAGTATGAGTTAGACCACTCAATCAGCATGTCGAATAGTTCATCGTTTGATGGCACTCAAACCCAAACTCAAGCCACTCAGAGCACACAGCCTATAGGTCTCGACGACGTCGATGCTGTTGACGATCGTGAGTGGCGCCGATACACTGGTATTCAGGTCCCCAAGCACCTACGCGAAAAGTATCTGGAACCAGCCAAGATTGGGGCAGGCGCCGAAGCTTTTCGACGCGACGATTATTATGACGACGACTTTCCCGGTTCGTCTACTCCCGCAACTCGTGCTCACGACCACCAATATCCTGCTGGGACTCCAGACCCTTCATTTTCCGATCAAGAAGTTGCGACGCAGCTTATTGGAGGGTCTCAGCAAGAGGTCGCAACACAGCTCACTCATGAGCCTGGAGAAATTGCAGAGGAAGACAACGAGGCTATTTCCATTCAATATCCGGCCGGGTTTGCACCCCGTCCTGAGGATGAGGGAATGGAAACCCAGATTGCCACCCAGATCGAATCCCAGCTTGATGGTTCCAGCATCGTGGCGCACGCGAATAATTCTCTGTCGGTATCCAATGATCCGTCTCTTCCTGAGGCTCCCTCGTCCGGACTTGCAAGTTTCAATGTCTTGAACCCTAATCCGTCTTCTGCTCGCAGTTCAGACATCGTACCAGACTCCGAACCTCCTGCACCTTCTCCACGGCACTCAACATCGGTCGCCCCAGCCTCCCCGCAGATGCAGGCTGAAAGTGATTCTTTGAAACGACAGCCTGATGCGATTGATGTTGACTCCGATGACGACGAGGACGACAGACCACTCGCATCCATAGTGTCCAGAGTGACCAGTCGAAAGGCTGGGTCCGCGGCGCCGATGCCTCCGCCATTGTCCAAAGTCAGTCTACTCATCCGGCTGATTCAATTTGTCGTGGTCTAACATACCTGCCATAGCGCTCAGAAAATGTAGATGACAAACGTCAAGTGGCTGTAGATGAAGATGATTTCGAATCAGTGACTGAAGCTTCAACGCGAATGCTTACTCCCGTGTCTGACGTCACGTACATCCCATCCCAAGTTTCGGACGAGGCAGACTCTTTTGCGAAAAAGACAGGAAGAGGGCCCAAGGTCAAAGCTAAAGGCAAGGCGAGAGCGAACACCCTTCAGACACCCGCATCATCCAATGCCTCCATCCTCAGGAAGAGCACGCGGTCGACAAGGAATCGGTATGATATGGCGGAGAGTGATTTCAGCGACGAGGAGGCGGCTAAAGTAAAGGGAGAAGACAGTTCCAGCAAACCAGACGACGAAGAGTATATGACTCCCGCCCCTGCTACGACCGGAGGATCCAGCCGTAAACGCAAGCGCAATGCTTCTTCTGTTCCTCGTAAGTTATTCAAGGAGGAGCCCTCCTCCAGTAAACGTACACCGTCTTTGCAACCTGCTCCCGTCAAGGTCAAGAACCCGGCCCGTGTTCTCGCACTTTGGACCGACGGTCACTGGTACTGTGGCTCGATTGCTGCATTCATAGCTCCAGACACCTACGAAGTTGCGTTCGACGATGGCTCAAAGCTGAAAGCCAGGATCGGAAGCTTGCGCATCCTGGACCTGAGGTTGGGGGACGAAGTAAAGGTAATCAAAACAAGGAAGATGGGGAAAGTTGTCGAACTGAAGGGAGAAGGGCAGGAAAAGATTGTGTCCGTCGCCGTTGGCGGACGTGTCTCTGACCTGGCGTGTTATGCCTTCTGCATTCCAGCTGACAGCGTCGAAACTCAGTGGCGCGACAGGATGCTGAACAGTGATCTGTTGGAGGAGATCGAAGGATCGACTGCGCAATACGAACTCCCGGAAAATGCCGATAGCTTCTTCAGTGGCTGTGGGATCATCGTCACCATCAAGGATGCCACCGAACACAGCGAATTGCATAATGAGATTTGCACTGTGTTGGCAGAGAACGGCGCGAGCCTGATCGAGGATTGGACTGATTGTCTAACGGCCCAGGGTTCGTACACCTCAACGAGCTGGACGATCAACAAGAAGGACGTTCGATGGTTCGAAGATTTGAATAAGCCCAACAGTGTCCGCCGCGTCTTTGTGGTTGCAGATGCCGAAAGCACGAAACCCAAGTATCTCATCGGGCTAGCTCTGGGCGTTCCATGTCTGTCTTCTCATTATCTGCTGGATGGCTTCGCCAAGGTATGTTTACCTGCTACTTCAAGGAAATGTGAGGCTCAGGCACGTTTCAAGCGCAAGGGTGAAGACTGGAATCCGTTTCTTCTTCCTCGAGGAACGTACAATTCACCTTTATTCGGGGACATCCGACTGTCGCAGTCAATCAACTTGCAATGGGGTTCGAAGCCGGAACACCTTGCGAACATCATGGATAATCCGACTGCCTCCAAATTGTTTGAAGGGCAGTCTATCCTGTGTGTGGGTGAGAACTACATTCCAGAGGTAAAACACCTCTTCATCGGAGTTCTGCCGTCCACTGATTCAAAAGATTAGAGAGAAAAATGTGACAGTACGCGTGTCAACGTCAGAAAAATTTCCAGAGCCAAGGTCGCATCCGGGGAGGCGCTCGTCATCCTAGCGATGGGTGCATCCCAAGTTACTGCTGTGGCTAATTTGAATGATGCTCCCAAGAAGGAGCATTTTGACTATGTGGTGTTTAAACAGATCAAAGCCTCGTCGACGACCTGTACTCCGAAAGGCCGAACGACGTATGTATCTTGGGATTGGGTAAAACAAAGTTTGATTCGCGGGGAGATGCTTCCGGTGTATTAACAGTCGTGAATTTCTGCAAGTCGAAACGTTATTTGTATCATTTAGTTGCTCGTGGTGTTGTTTGGTGTATCTAGCTTGTATCTACAGTTGCTACGTACTGATATTGTAATTCAATGTATCTAGTTTGACATTGCGCATCCCGGTCGCTGAGCAGCGAATTATGGCAGTGATAGCTATGGTGTAAGACGCCGTAGCAAGTACAGAGGTTCGCTGTCAGCAGTGTTACGTGCAGACATGAACCAAATTTCAACATGGACAAGATCAAGCACAGACAGACTTATCTTCAGCAAAGTCAAAGCTGTCCATATGATTCCAAAATCAGCAGCAGATCTTTGGCGCTTCAAAAGGTTGAGTACAATTTGAAGCGACAAGGTAAGCACCACAGGGTTTTCTACTGAAGCAAGGAAGACAGGGCAGAGTAGTCAAGTTATAGGAAGAGGTACACTGTTTTAAATAAGTTACAAGGTATGCTATTAGCGTGAAAGGAGCGGGAGTAACAGGTTTTCTTCAATCACGAAAAGAGTGGGAAGCAAGTCAAGAAGGTCATCGAGTGAGATTATTTCTTTTCCAACAAAACGCCACATCGGTTGCAGCGCTGTTCCGAATCCGTGCTGCAAAAGGGTACGCAGCTGAGCGAGTGAAACATGGAAAGGGTAACAAGAGCGACGTACAACAAGCAGATGAGACCGCAAGGGAAGCACATAATTGCAGTAATGATACCGCACATGCCTAAGGAGAGTGGGCGACGTCGTCAGTAACACTGTCTCGGACTTGATTAGGCGGCAGAACCACGTACCAAATTTTGTTTTTGGGTCATGAATTCCTTGGGCGCATTGGGCGAACACTGATTGAAAGATGATCAGAAAAGAGAACGAGGGCTATGTCAAGAGTTGACTTGCATTGTGCTTGATACTGTTGCCCTATTTGAGAGGCACTCATATTTTGTGGTGGCATTCCAGGGTGTATTTGGGGCTGGCCAGACGGGTTCATGACCATTGGGGGAGGTTGCATCGGTGGAGCTTGCATGGGCGGTTGCAAATGGGTTTGGAAATTGGTTTGGGATTTGTCGGCAGGAGGAGGGTATGAGTTTTGGGGAGCGTACTGGGGTGGGGACTCGGTAATCATGGTAGAATAAAATTTGAGAGAGACAATGAAAGTCACGGTCTTTTTATGCAAGAACACTGCCGACCTTAAATCAGCGCCAAGGTTGATCCAGGGTGATCTCGATTGACTATCATCGCCTTCCCGTTTGTTCTTTATGAAACGAAAGCTGTATAAATAATTCAGTAGACTGAAATACATGCGCGGCGTTCTGTGTGACCCCGAAAATTCAGAGACGCCCAACCCAAAAAAGGCAATAAACGCTTACCACCAACTGCCATCATGAGCGATTCGGAGGAGGAATATATCGTTGGTAAGTCCACGTCCATATCCTTTGAGTCCATAGCTTGACCGCCCCCAGAATCTGTTGTTGCTGCTCGCGTCAAAAAAGGCAAAGTTAAAGCTTGGGTAAGTCATTTCTAGTCTCAACCTTTATTTGGTCTCATAGCTGTCCTTTGTTTAGGAATACCGCGTCAGAGTGCGTATCCATATTCCAAACCATCACTTTGACTTACGATCTTTTGTAGTGGAAGGGGTACACCGAAGAGGATGATACCTGGGAACCCGTGAAACATTTTGAAGGTTCAAAGCACTTTGTGGACAGCTTCTGGGCGAGAGCTTCGAGGTTGCTGGGTGGCCGGAATGTTGATGACCTGAGTTTATTCAAGACTGGAGAACAGTTCTTTCCAGGTGCGTTTACAGACTAGCTTGTGAATAAACTCCATTCATTCGCCGTTCAAGTTGGGCCCCCATTAAAGAAGAAAAAGTCTCAAGCCACAATCACAGAGTCTTTCCCCGTTGCTAGCAGCTCAAATCAGACACAAACATCAAAACACAGGAACAAACGAACTCGTAATTCTACTCCAGATTCCCCAGCTTCACCCGAACAACCTTCATCTAAGCGAGTGCGTATATCTGCCAATTCTCGCCCCGAAACACCGTCCACCAGCACCCGAAAATCTACTAAACCCGTGACTACCGCCGCCCCTCCTACCCGTCTTTCAGCTAGAAAGCCTCGGAAGGAACCGTCTGTAGTTCCTCCTTCTGAAGATGAAGACGACGACGAAATACAGATTATCGAACCTCCTGTAGCCTCCAAAGACCCTCCACGATCTTCCCGGCGTTCGACCGGCAATGTCGGAAAAAGCTCAGCGGTACGCGACCCTGCAGACGCGCCTAACACTGCAAATAGAGAACGTCCCCGCACTCGTATGGATGACTCGTTTCAAAATGGCGTTTTGGAAGGTGCAGTTGGCAATAAAACTCGACTATCGGGCAAGGGTAAAGAGGTCGAGCCCTCTGAATCTTCTACCTCCAATATTAAAAGGCGAAAGCCTGGACCCGGTCGTTCGTCTGAGGGATTGCGCAAGTCTGGAAAAAACACTACTTCGCTATTAACTTTTGAAAAGGGGCAGCCCAAAACTGTGAAAGTGAAGTTTGTATCATCGGAAGCAAAGCGTGAAGAAAAGGTAGCAGAGAGTACGGAGGATGTTCCCATGGCTGTAGATGACTCGCCACTTTTTCCACCTTCGCCACCTGCAGAACCTCCTACCGCCAGTGAACTGCTTCAACTCGCTTCTCGAGGAGGGGATAATGGTGAAGATTTGGAAAATTTTGAGGAAGGTGAAAACGTTCATGAGCCTACTCCGGAACCCGAACCTACTACTGCTCCTGCCGTCGATGGGTCAAGCTCCTTAATCCAGCGAAGGTAGCACCAATTTTTTTTGATTACTAGTACTCTCGTTACTCATTCTCTATTCACAGCTTGTCTCTAGCGAAAGAAAGCCTTTTTCCCTCAGCTTGGTCTCCGGCAGCGCTTGTGCCATCTGCTTGGAAACGACCTACGATATTTGGTCCCCTGTAAGTATCTGCTATCTGCTGGCGATTCTTCTAATTTATCCATGCACAGAGGTCTCGCGTCTGATTCTCGCTCGTCTCCGGGTGTCACAACCACCACTGGTACAAATTCTGACGAGTAAGATACTTATTACTTCGCACCTCATTCTTTTGTTCACTGTTGAACATCCATGTAGAGCCCAGATCTCACCTTTCACAATAATTCTTGACGTTTCGAGCAAGCTTCCGGTTGTTCTGACTGCCGTCTCATCGACCGATGCTCCTATTCTTGAAAAAGCTGTTCGAAATGTATCAAGGGGCCCACCAGGCAAATTTTATTCCAATGAAGCTGCTCTTGCAATGCTGGACACCTTGCGCACTGGCGGGGGGTCTGCAAAAGTCATTACTGCTCCGAACGCTCTCGAGTCTGAGACTCGAGATTTTGAAAAGTTCCGCGAAAGATTGGGCAATAATGAACTGGTATGTCTAGACCTCACTTGTGGTATGGTGAAACTGACGTATTGTTGCAGTTTGTGTTCATGGCCGGCATCGACCTCTTGGTGTTTTGTTCATCTAATTCTTCGTTGATTGCACAGAGATTGAACCTCCCTGCATCACTATTGAGTGAACCTGACAGCGTTCTGGTCGGGCGTGTCAATATTGCGAATCATACCGCATATGCTAATGCGGCGTTGCAAGTTGATAGCGTACCTTGGTAGATGATTCGACCACACGAAGGTGTAAATGGGTTGATTTTTCTAAACAATTTTTTTTTTGTCGAATTTGCTAGTTGTTTTTTGGCGCATGCTTAGTAGCCGTTCTCTAATGCCACCATACATTTAGAAGCCCCCGTATGCGAAGTAATTTTCGTGATGGTTAGATCTGCCCATATCGCGCAGCTCAAACTCAAAATTTCACTCGTCTAATAAGGAAGCTAAGTTGATGCGGAGAAAATTTTGCGTTAGGTACATGTCGATATCGCCATTCGTTCTTCAATAAAGCAGAGGATGATGATGGAAAAATGATGTTATACATATTGTCCGTGGTACCTGGACTGTTGTGACAAAAGAATACCAAAAGTCAAATGGAAAAAATATAACGAAGAACTAAATAGCTGCCTATTTCCGGATACTGTCATCTTAGTCTTCAGTACTTGCCAGAGAGTCGCCTGGGTCTAGAGGACATTCCACCTCTAGTGGTGCCAGCACTGGCCATTTTTACTTCAGCCCGTTTCATTTGCCGAATCTTGGTCTCACGCAATCGTACGATATCAAACACCCAGTCGGTTTCCTCTGCAAGCTTCTCAGCCTTTTCGTGCAGCTCGACCTCTTCGGCTTCGGAGAGTAATTCGATAGAGGTTCGGTGACCATTCCGCCACAGCAAGAGCTGGAAGACGGCTTCTGGGAGAAGAACATTGAGACAGTACTGGATAGAGGTGGGATATGAGAAAAATGTCAGTCATATATAGTACAAGATATAAAGCAACCGACAGTGATCTTTTCTACACCGGTAAGGGCTTCATACGCCGGACTGCCTTTCTGCCTGGTAGACTTTGGCAGGGGCAGTTTGCTTGCAAGCTCTACCTCGATATCCTCTTGAGATAGCAATGAAATTGCGGAGGAAGACGGAGGAAGCGTCGGACGAGGAGAAGGTGGTAACTCTGATTCAGTCAGTGCAGGGGAAGCCGGCAAGTCCTGCATCGGATCCTGATGTTAGACATTAGTCATCTTCTCATATAACAAGATAAAGAAAAAGCCAGACCTTGGGAAGGACAGATTTGCTGGTCCCCTGTCCGTCAGGACCGACATTCTCCTTGGTAGTATGATGAGCTGTACCCGGCGAACTATTTCCGGTGAACGTCGATTTTGACGATGAAGCGGCGTTGTCAATGTCTTCGAGGATATGGCGCTCAGCAATCGGCTCGGCCGATTCTTCCATCCTTGTAGAAGCTCTGACCTCGTCCCGCAAACACCAATCAGACAGGTGTTTCTGAAGCTGATCAATTTCGCGTGGAGGTATCGTGCCCCGTAGCCCAGCGGACGCTCCGAGTCCTGCACGCGCTTTGCCGCCCTTTATAAAGCTATCGTGTCGGACTTTGGCTGGTTGGTATTGGTCATTTAAGATGGCAAACAGAACAGGCTTAATATAACCGAATTGCGCACGGATGGAAAGATCCGTAAAGTTGCCAGGAAATGAAGAGAGCGGAACTGGACTGGGACTACGGGCTGTGATGGTATGCGAAGAGTTATCATCGTCATCCTCGTCAGGATTATCTACATAATGACTTTCAAATTGACCCATCTGTAGAAGCATATGAGTACTGTTTGAACAAGAAGAGAGTTGATAGTGTATCCAACCTGGCAGGTCGCGAATTCCGGCTCATGGCAGGCGTAAAACCAGCTTCTCGGCACTTCTTTATCGGTGTCATCCAAATAGACGATTTTATATTTGGGCTCCTTGGGTCGAGATTTTCCTTTGAGTCTTGGAGGAGGAACGTAAGCTAATAATCTAGCTGGCCAGTACAATGCATTCTTGTCGGACTTTTCTCGTGCCAGAATCAATTCGCCTGGTATTTGGAGAAGCTCGTCGGGTTCTGGAGGATCCCAATCGATTTCATCGGAATCTTCTGCTTCGAAGTTATCAATAGAGAGCTTTCCTTTGCCTTTGTCATTCCGTCTTGATGAAGTTTTAGCAGAGGCAAACCGGCTCGCTGCGCTTAGGGCGAATTCGATAGGCGGAAGACCGTCATCCTGGTCCTCTTTGGCTCTGAGTATTTCGCCGACTGCAGCTTGCCACTTAGCTTCCGTATTCGACGTGTCGCGTTTAGCTTTCTTCCGGGGTGAGCCCAAAACAGAGGCCGGAATGCGGGCAGAGGAAAAGGTATCGAAACGGGGGCGACCAAGTGAATCAGTGAGGGAAAGAATGTTCTTGCAACTAGGTTTTCGGGCACGAATGGAAGACACGGAAGAGCCAGAAATGCCATAAGGAGAGACGGATATTTCGTGTTTGGTGGTTCCCGTATTCTGCGGCTGGCGTAAAGGGTAGACTGCAATAGACAGAAATTTTCGCCCACCTTGGCCGGCCACCATATAAAATCGCCGTCATTAGCATTCTCCGCATCAAAAACACGACTGTCTGGGCTCATACGAACCCACACAAGATCCCCCAAGCCCTCAAAACTCCAAGGTTCCTCCAATTTCGACCTTCGGGGTGGAGAGGTCGTCGTTTTGAGCGGCGACCTCGAAGACAGTGGGGTCAACGGAGACAGCTCTGAAATTTCAATGTCGCTTTCATTGTCGGAATTGGTCAAGGCGCGTTTTCGCGATGTCGACGCGTCGGGAATCTCTATTTTAATTTGTCTCGAAGTGGGTGTATTGACAGGGCTCTTTGTCTTGTACGCCTTTGCCTTGCTTGTGTACTTGACCGGCGATGAGCCTTTCGCCACTCCCGATTCCCCGAACAACATTATAAGTTTACTGGTGCGTTTTACATGCACTGGGCGCTGGACATACGATTATTGATGAGCTGGATGTGAAAGGAGATAGACGACTCGTGACCCTGGCCATGTCTTTCTCTACTGATATTTCGGCAAACACCCGTCCGGATGATTGGAACTACCTTTCTGAAGGTGCTTCCACTGCGGTCTTCACTTATTCTGGCTCAGAATCGCAGTTCCAGGACAAAGTCTTGAGAGTTAGAAAGGACGATGGCACTACAGCTCAAGACGAAACCGCCTCGCTTTTATTTCAGGAAGAAATCGTTCCCCGTTTGATACCAGAGAAACATCTAGTTACGGCCGAGCCTGTGTTTGTATCCAAAGCTTGGCTGCAAACTCTTTCCATTATTTGCGCTGCATTACGTCCCGCTTGGAGAAAAGACAACATAGATCTTTCCCGTAATCAGGCTTTATTGGTTCCAAACTTGGTTGCCAGTCCAGTCAGTGTCGAAATCAAGGTAAGAAAGGCTTCCGTCTATCGACTACAATTTACCTTTCCTCAAAGCCAAAATGGTCCTTTCTCAAAGGCAAATCGCCGCAAACTTGTCGATACTGCATGCATGCCTTGACCCGTGGCTGGATCACGTCTTACTGTCCCCTGGATCTCTTTTCGTCCTCATCTGAACGCGTTGCAAAGGCTATATACGGCCTGTACGATGCATGGGCGGGAGGCGCTGCAACTCAGAATAATTTCCGTTTGTTCGTCGGCGGGGAAAAGGTACCTCCCAATAACCTGTTTTCTGCTCTGCAAAAGCATGGTATACTCCCTCCAGCCGTTTCGGAGAGTGGAATTCGCGATATTTTTGTCGAAACTCTTCAAACATCTCTCCTCAATTTCGAATTTTCCACCCTTCTGAAGACATTGAAGCAACTACAATGGACACTGGATGGCTCAGGAATTGAGGGTTTGGCTATGGTATGGGAGGAGGTACATTCCCAGTCTTATTCACCCGTCAAACCCTCCTTTGGAAAGGGGTTTCCTCAACCCACACCAGCCGATTGGCAGGCTTTCGTGACAGAATACCTCGAGGGTGAACATGGGGTGCAAAGAAAGAGAACTGGCGCGGAGAAACTCCGATATCACATCCTATCCTATCTGCTCTCGGCTACATTCAAAGATTGCTCGATAATTATCATGCTACCTGGCCTGCTCGACAAAACTTCGCCTGAATCCTCTTTTCCTTCTCGAATAACCTTAGTTGACTTGGATCCAAAGCCCATTGAGCGCCTCCAGAAGTGGCTTGATCAGAACCGAGAAATCTTACAGGATTACGATGGTCTGGTCAGTAGAGAGACGAAAAGGAAAATATGTGTAGATGACTGGGAAGAATAAGTAGGGGTAGGAGGTACCTTGCTTGAAGAACTTGTACCTGTTTCATAAATACTGATCATTCTCTCGAGCTAAGTACACATATACAGCTATGCAGTCACTGGAGCACTACTTAGCGTCCGTGTTCGAGAATGCTGGGCATCTACTTCCTCCTGTGCTTGCGAGGAATGCCCCAACGCATCTCCAGCAAGCAACCCACCTTCCTCGTCCGCTGCCGTCCTGCTGCGTGATCGATGTCGCCGAGGTTTGGAACGGTAAAGGAAGGACTGAGTGACAATTGAGATGTCGAATACAAGGGTTCCCCCACTTCCTAACAAATAGCTGCGCGGATGCTAATGAGGAAATTATCCATGAAGTACTACCGGACTTACGGAATGCTTTCCTTGATGAAATCGGAAGATACTGGCGGTGGCTGGAATACTTCTGGAGATGTGAGGATGGAGGCAACGTAAAAGACATTGCCGAGAAACGCGAAGACGAATAGGTACATAGATAGGCCCTAATCGCAAGCTCAGCAAAGGAGAATGAACGCAAATCGGAAGAAGTCTTTACCTCTACAGATTTCCTAACAAACTGTATTGAATTAGATGACGGACATTAGCGGACAGCGGGACACAATATCGAGAAAACACATGCATTTTTCCAAATCTGGGGTAACCGGGATGTCAAGTAAAGCGTGGTGCAAACCCATGCAAAGATCCGGCCAATTATGCGTTCGTTTGAGTTCTCTATGGATTTGGGCTCGAAGGCTGGAATGTCTGAGGTAGATGAAGAAGAAATAGTAATCGGGATGTGAACATCGGAAGATGAGGCGGAAAGCACATTGATGAATGGTGGTATGGAAGAATGTTCGGCAGAGTATGAAGCGTCAACCGCCCGAGGCCTCAAGACCTGTCCAGTTCTAGATACGCTAGAAAAAGACGAAAGGTGCCTTGTGCTAGAGAAAGAGCAGAGACCAAAGATGGCGAAAACTCCCAGAAAAACCATACTGGAGCCTTGCTTAATTCGAGAGCTGCGTCCGAGTGAAGCGGATGGTAAAACTTGATTTCCGTGTCCGTGCTCGGCATTCCGGTGCATACTCCGTCCCCGAGCCAAAGTCTCTGCGGTGTTATCAATAGTCAAGCTTTGAGATCCTGGGTGGACAAAAGGCGTCCGAGTCAAGATAGGATATCTCCCAACGCTAGTTCCTCGTCGTTGCCTTTCGGCACTTAGTGAAACCTGTTTCCCCCGGAGCGTATGGCCGCTTTCTGAATGGAAACTATCTGCCAACGCTGAGAAAGCACCTTCATCCAAGTCTGCATTATCAACTTGACTTGCGGACGATTCGAAAAATGTTTCTCGGCTTGACTGAGTCCATCTAGATGGACGACGAGGTGCAACTCGTTCTTCGTGTTGGGCAGCTAAAGCTGCTGCTGCTGCAACGTTGGATGCGACAGCAGATATTGTACGATAACGGGGAGGTCTGTCTACAGACATTCTGCGAAGCCGAGATCTGATTCTAGGGGGATTAATCCACTGGTAATAGAAGTATTGACCGCAAAGCGTTAGGTCTACCATGACAAAGTATGTTGCAAGCCATGTCTGACAAGAAGATTAGAGCAGGGAACGCTGAGAATTGATTGAACACTAAACGTACTTGGAAGGGCAACTGGTGCGTTAGTATACAGCCGATTAGATTTGAGACATCACCTAAATGTTGCTGAATGATATGGGACCCAATAGGAAGAAAATTTTAGACGAACCCAAGAACCAGTTCATCAAAAAGGGGAGAGCAATTCCCTCACAAGACCGTCTTCGAATATTTTCCAGTACCTGAGGAAACTGAGCTCCCAACCAGCAGAATATTGAGGTATATCCAAGAAAGACGCTGAAATCTGTGAAGGAAGGCATGCCCAGGGTACGACCAGGCAGTGAGGGTAGCAAGGGGAGAGCGGTCTAAATTAATTCTGGCTTCCGAACAAGAGCCGCCGCGGATCATTTAAATACTATACACACGCTTTCCTTTATGCCACCACTGAAACGCCCAACTGAGGACCCTTCCTCGTCTTCCCAACGAGCACCACCATCCAAGAAAACTCGATTCGTCGAACCAGGCGACGATCCAGCAACCTTTGCTGAGCAAGTCGACTCTGCTCTCGAAAATCCGTCCGCAAACCGCAAAGGGCGCGTCAAAAATGAAGGCTACGAGTCGGATTCTAGTGACGACGGCGAAGGCGTAGTTTTAAGTAGAAAAAAAGGAGCAGAGAACGATGAAGACGATGACATATTTGCTGTAGCCGACAAGGAGGAAAAGGCCGAAGAGAGTGGGGCGAAAAAGAAGAAGGAAACTTATATACGGCTGGGGGATATCGAAGGGCAGGAGTTTGGTCATTCTGGCTCTGAGGATGAAGACGACGAAGACGAGCCTGAGGATGAAGATGACGCGGAACGTAAGAAGAAAGCCGGGATGGGATACGAACTGTCTTCCTTTAATATGAGAGAAGAAATGGAGGAAGGAAAATTCACAGAAGACGGGTCATATGTCCGTTCTTTTGACCCTCATGGCATTCATGATCGGTGGATGGAGGGGCTGGACGAAAAGGAAATCAAACAAGCACGGAAGCGTAAACGAGAACAGGAGAGGATACAGAAGGAACGAATGGAAGCAGAGGAAAAGGAACTCGAGGAGAGTGGAGGAAAGCCCGCTTTGGAGAAGGAACTACTGGCGATGCTCAAGAAAGGCGAAACTGTTCTGGAGTCATTACAACGACTCGGAGTGGAAGCCAAAAAGGCAAACCCAAAGTCGTAAGTCTATTGAAACCTCGTATGGTCTCTAGACTGGACTTCTGCTGTAGGAAACAGAACGCGAACGAAACTGCGATGAACGTCGACGCATCATCCAAAGCTCCCTCCGACATTGAACGGGTCACCCACTTAGCTTCGACGATCATGTCATTGGGTGAAGCAGATATATATTCTAAAACCTACGAAGAGTTGGTCCGCTCAGTCAGGTCCTCCGGGACCGTCGATACGAATTGGGTTTCACCATCTGCAGATAAAAAGTATGAGTACAAATGGGATGTTCCTGGCTCGGGCCAGGTTGATCAGACTTTTGGTCCGTTTGACGAGGAAGAAATGAAATCGTGGTTTAAGGCATCGTATTTCGGGCCTTCTGGAGAGAAAGTCAAGGTCAGGCAAGTGGGCGGAGAGTGGAAAGACTGGGATGAGTTGTTATGATGTCGTAGCTATCGGGAATTGTATCATTATCACCATACGTATGTGTATCTCTAGTCTCCGTTTCTTGATTATCATCGAATGGAGTACACGGAAGTAATACTGTACAGCAAAGCACTTCTATTTCAGATGACCGGGAAGTAGGCAGAAGAAGGTGATGAGTTTACAGGCTTCTGTGGTATGAACTTTGGCCACAGCAAGCAGTTCGCTCGGCAGATCAAAAATGGCAAGGTCAAAGCTGATTATATCATTAATATTGTGATTGCCTAGTGTAGCATTTCTCGACACGCGGTATGCTGAAGAAAAGAAAGAATCGTCATGGTCGCTGCTGGAAATGGATGGTTACCGACACTAGATTACGAATTTCTAACTTCTATTTTCCTTTCCGAACAGCCGCGTATACTTATTTACAACCTCCCTGAAGCTCCGTGTTGTAGGTCTCACATTTGATTCTGCTGCAGAAGATCTTTCATTCCAATCAGAATAGACATCATGACTCGACCGAGAGCCTCCCGATACTATCACGATTGGCGGTTGAGGGGGAGGAATGTATGGTTGGACGGGCGAAAAGTATGGCTGACCAGGTGGAACAGCACCCTGAGATCCAAAATACATAGGCATGCTAGGAAATGTCCCTGGAGGATAAACCCCTGGGCCCGGCACTACACCTATATGTGGTTGCTGAGGTTGACCATGACTGGGTACATTGATATGGATTACCGTAGGCACCTGTTGTTGCATGGGTGCTGGTGCCATAGGGGTTGGGCTCACTGGACCAGATGTATATGGATAGAGTGAACTCCCTACCTGGACAGGAGGATGGACAGGAGAAGGCTGAATTATAACCGGAGTCGGAGAATTTGACCTCGATCTTGTCCACCTGCTAAGCCTACTGCGCTCACTTTCCGAGGGGGAAGGTGCGCGCACTATCGTGGGCTGGACAGGAGGTAATAATAGAGTCGGTTGTTGTACAAAGCCAGGTGGCCCACTTGCTGCCGGGGCAATGGGACCACTGAACTGAGTTGGATATGCCCCAGCTTTCTCAGGATCATGATATGGTTCTGTTCTGTTTAATGCGTTGATGTGATACCGGAGAGGTCCTTCGTGGACTCGTAGGATAGGGTGGTCCAGGGTATGGGTTTTAGGAGCCTCAACTTTGCTCTCTGACGCAATGCCCCGATCGTATAGTTCGCAATCGCGGCAAATCAAGAGATAATTGTGGGTGCTAGGATCAGCTATAAAGGAAAATTTTAACTGAGCTATACTAGGAGGAATATCTTGAGTGTTTACTTACAGCAAAAGATGCAGCTCCAATAAATATCCCGTCGAAGATCCACCGCTGATTTGCAGGAAACGCATTGCTGTAGTGGATGCAGCTTATCGCATCCATCTGCCTTATCGGTAAATGAGCGAGAACTCGATTGAGAATTTTGTAATGAAGGCGATCGCGGTGACCACTGATTCTCTTTATGAAAGATATCTTGCCACTTTGCGGGTCCATGTGATGACATTCCGGCGTCAGACTGAAAACGAACTTGTCTTGTCGGACTCGACACACCAGTATGTGAGAAATCAGTGTAACGCGACGTCGATGAAGACGAGGATGAGCTAGGCTCAGGCTCGTCGAAAAGTGGTCGAAAGGCAAGGGTACTGATACGATCCTGCAGAGGATCAGTGTCTCTGGGATGATTGAAGCGCCGCATTTTGAGAAGTGAATGGTCTTTATGTTTGTGTCGACAGTCTGAACAAAAATTACGTTCCGTGCCTTCTTTTAAGCAGGTAAAGCAGTAGAAACGACTTCCTAGAATGACTCCATTGCAAATTGAGCACGAGAAACCGCTGCGCAAGCCAGCATAAGATTAGCGCCATAAACGGGTTTATTTGCTCAACGCTTACAAGTGTAATGTAGCCCAGCCGAAGTGACATCGGGCAACGGAGCGATAGAATCGAGAATCCCATGGCGCAGAAGCGAGAAGAAGGCTCTTCATCTCCTCCCGATCTTTCAACTTCAACGGCTCCGCGTCCCAGAGCAAATACTGACATCGGGAATGCTCGGCGCCTCTGATTATTCGACGCAACATTTTTCCAACTGTATCAGCACGCAGTAGACCTTTTTGCAGGTATACTTGGTGCAAAACGGCACTGCAAGCAAATTTCCATAAAGAACGTACACGGGAAATGGGTTCGCTGGCGTTGTTATCTGTCGGAACGATTCGAGGATTGAACTGGTAAGCCCACGCAGGAGTCTGACTGAAGTAGCAAATGCCCCGCGTGTATGTTTTGTCCAACGTGTTGCCCCACTCTCCAGAGATAGTATACTGAGGGGGCAGTGAGGAGCCGCTCTGGAAACAGATACGTATACATCAGAGGTACATTTTCGCGAGAACAATCCAGAAACTGGCTCACGGCATGATTACCAGGGAATTTGACGACATTGATTTGAGCGCGTACGAAAAGGTCCAGTTTTGAGTCCTTTCTATAGTCCGGACGAGCCAAAAGACGCGCATCGATCGTTGCCTTCTCTTGATGCGTCTTTATTATCCCATCCATGGTGATCGTTCCCTGAGAATAACTTCCTACAGCTTGAAATTGGCCATCTTTGGAATTCCAACTCTTAACCTCGAATTCAATCATTCCATAAATCGCGGCATGTTGTTCATCTAAAATATGACCTGTCCAGAAGCCTTTTACACCTTTGATGTAGTCCTGAAGTCTCAAAGGGCACTCAAACTGAGGATCAACAATTGTTGGTGAAGGATGCCTGAGATCGACGCTGGTTTCCACATCGTTGAGACGGTCTTGTTCTTCAATGTTGTACTTTAGGGCCTTTGACTGATAAGGATTATTCCTGCGAAATATAGCTGAGTACTAGAGTTTTTGATGTGGGTTAGCTGCAAGCCAATTGCTGTATAGGAGAATTTAGTATCACCATGCCAAATGCAAACGCATCAGCTTGAAATCGATCTGGTACTCGATGGAAAGCGGCAGGGTGTGAGCCAAAGAGCCCTAGCAGGAAGCATGAGTCGAGACTTTCAGACTTGAATCGCTCTTCACATGGTCCTTGCGCTACTTACAATTCAAAGTCTGTACCCGAGCACGAACTGCATCAAAGATTTGGTGAAGAGTTTCAGAGGCCGAAGAAAGTTCCTCCCGATCAAAAACACTCCGAGATCCTGTTCGAATTACCGATAGATGGTGCTTGAGTAGCAGATAGATAAGCGGTAGCAGATTCTAGTAAGTACTAGGATGAGAACTCGAAAATTTATTGCAGACACGACAACCTACTCGTTCAATTTGTGATTCTCCTATGATCAACTGAAGAGTATCGGGACCGTCAATTTCGTGATTTAAGGCTTTCAGCTTTTGTTCCATCAGATTTTCCTCAGCTTGCATGTAGGTGGTAATCTTCTGAGCTAAGGTGTCATCAAGAGGATCCGAACAAGGAAGAATATCGCAGAGAATCCGATCTATAGTTGTCAGGCTCTGAAGATAGTGGTCTACGATGGCCAAGTTTGTCGATAGCAAACCATTCAATGACTGATGCATATGCAAAATGATTGCGCCGATCTTGTTCCGATAATGCCATATTGTGGAATGTCGCCCTGATGAAGATGAGCCCTCAACTGCCAGTAAAAATTGTAACTGGATGTACCGGCAGCCCAGTATGCTAACCATTCCAATAAACTGTGATAGTCAGTTCCCCGGAGTCGATGCACTAATTGTCAGCATACCTCCAGTCTTTTGGACGTAACAAGGCCACTTGATTGGCTTCCCATATACTAACATAGCCACTAGCGTCTCCGTCGAACACTTCCATTAGCGGAGCAATGTTTCGCATATTTATGTGCTTCAAGGCCCATCTTTCTGCGCCCCGTTTCTTTGCATCAACGAAAGCTTTCTTCAATGCAACATTCCGATCTTCTGCTGAAGCGTCAGTGGAGGCCAGTTTCCTCATGTAGTCATCTAACACGCTGGAGTCATTGCTTTGGGCAACATAATAATCGTGCAGCGTCAGGACGAATTTCTCTACTCGAACTCCGAGTTTCCACCCCTGAGAACATTATTAAACAGTGAACATGAATGTGAAAGGCCAGTTTTACCATCTCTCTCCAAATTGCCCGCAGCTCCTATGAATCCATCAGTTCCATTTTTTGACGACACATGCATTGACTTACTGGATCCTCGACCCTCTCATGAGGGCCTTGAAAACCTTCTCGCACTGCTAAAATCACTCTATCCCCTTGACGGATGACGGCGTCTTGGAGATTTTTCAGCTGCCGTCGCTGTTCATTGAACTTTCTCTTGAAAAAGGGCATATTTCTCTTCAAGTCATTATCGATATTCACTTTCAATTCCTCTTTCAAATTGTTCACCAGATAATGAGGAAGTTGAAGTGAATCGCCCTCTCGGCTCAGCTTATGCAGTGTGCCGCTAATCCCGTCGTCATCTTCAATTCTCTCGGACAACTCGCCATCGACGTTAAACGTCCCAGAAAACATGGAAGCAGATTCCTCACGATATGTGTGCGCATAGCCCGGATGTGAGCGGCTATACGATGAAGGTCGAGTGTGGAAATTGGATGGGGATCTCGAAGACATGCGTTTGTGGCTCCACTCTCTCGAAAGTGGCCCAGTTTTTCCTTGGGAGACAGGGCTTGATGTGCTAGTATATTTCTCAATTAGTCGCTACTCTGAAGCAGAGACCAGGTTGACTTACCTATACAAATCTTGAAGTTTCAACAATTCAGCTAAGACGGTGTCATTTTGAGTGCATTTGTCCACCCCCCCTCTGGCTTGAATTACTTTCCACAGTTCTTTCTCGTGGGGGGTAGCGACTTTTTGGAAAATGACTTTGATCAACGTGTAAACGTCGTCCACTCGATGAGAAGTCAAGTGAACCTTGTGTGCTGTGAATATGCTAAGCTTAGCATCTAGCTCTTTTGCCCGATCTTCGAAAGTTACAATGTATCTGGCGAGACGATCTTCGTAAATTGGACTTTTGAGAAGTTTCACTTTCACTCATCAGTTCCTGGCGCTGATTAAAGACAGAACTGGATGTATAGCTCACCAATAGTCCGCTTCTTTGAGTAGAAATCGCAAAAATTTCCCGAAGACTTGATGTCACCAGCAATTTTGACACACAACTCTTTCAAGCTATTTTCCACCGAATGAATACGTTCAGACTCTTCGTGATCCGGAGCAATCGTTTGAAGTCTGAATATATTGATCGGAATTGCAAATGCAACGAAGTTTTTTAGGACTTACTGAAGAAAGATTTGCATCATGTCCAGCATCTTGGCTTTCAACACCAATACTTTTTGATCATTGTCGCGTCGCTTGTAATCCAACATTACAACAGCCTTGAAGGCAAGTACAGCAACATCTGTTGTCGTGATGATCTCAATCGGGACATGTTATAGTTGTAACAAATTTATTACCTATCACAGGATGTATACCCCGTATTTCATCGAGAACCGTCATCATTACTTGACTAGACGTGACGAAATCTTTGACTTTCTCTTCTAACTCGTTCGCCTCAGCTGAAGACGCAATCCTCGAGCCAGTCCTGTCAATGCTATCATCGTTGTCTGATACAAAATCAGCAGAAGCTTGATATTCTGCAGTTATATCTGGGACTCGGTCGTCTAGAGTAGTAAATCGAAGAAAGTGAGAAAGGATGGAATATGGCCAGCGAACACCTTCCATACATACCTTGCGTCAAAGCTTGGCCATCTGCTATCGCGTTTCCGTTACTGTGAGACTTGCTTGGTTTAATTTTCGCGGCAGTGGGCATTGGAATGTTCATAGATCCACGACATATGTGTTGGGCGTGCTTATATGCAAATCGATTGAAGCGCCATTGGACAGCCCTACGCACGGCAATTCCTGCACGGTATTACGCCGCTGAAAAAAAGAGTCAAACTACGCGCTAGCGTAGTACAGCTTGCGCCATCTACTAAACTGTTGAGGTATCGAATAGACAGTGATCACTTCCTACTCTAGTCGAATCTGGACCGAGTAAAAGCCGCATACTTCACAGCTAAAAGGTGTCGATATAACAATAATGGAAAGCGCTAGTGCCATTACCACTAACTGGGGAAGTGTTGCTGAGTTTATTCTAAAGCAGTGCAACAGCTTTAGTTATTAGTCCCAGAAATTAGTAAGATTTCCGCCACTGTACTTCATGATCCCTTCATGATACGAGCGACGTCAAAATGAGAATTAAACAGAAGTACTGGACAAAAAACTTCAACCTGCCACGCTTTCTCCATGGTACGCTACAACCGACTAGAATTAATGTGATGTAGCAGAAAGTTTTTTTCGACATCCATACGCATTGGTTAGCTCACGCTTCACCTTCGGTTCCTCGTCAAATAATGCGTCGGGAACCACTCAGGCACTGTCCAAGCTTTACCCTGAACCGCGGCCATGACCATACCCGCGACAGCCTCCGCACTGGATAAGGCGGTTGAAAGAATAAAACAAATAGAAGTTCAGTGGCGAAGGATCAATGAGATGATCATATGAGCGCATGCAGAAGATGATGAAATTAAGCACCCACCAGGAGTAAGCCCTCGGCATTCCATGGCCATTGTACCCTGCCGCAATGTATTGACCAGATTGAGAGTTTAAATCTGAGTTAGATGGTGGGTCGTTAATGACCGGACCGACCTAGAGAAGCAAGATTGAGATTGCAAAGCATAACGGGTCTTAAACACCTAGAAACATACAAAAGGGTCAGTCGTTTCAGTATAACCCATAATGCCGGTCTGAGGATGAATGGTATATTTCAGTTTTTTTTGCAAGACTTTCAGAGCGGCCTACCCATTCCATCTCTGGCATCTCTCCTTCTTCGAACATCCGCGGGAACGTATTGGGAAGGAAAGCATGTAGATCCTCGCCGACAGCAGCATTCAAAACCGAGTCGTCGGTCTGGAATTGCTCATTGGTTGGACCACCAATTTCACGGCCGCCGCCGAGAACGACCAGAGGACGATTATTGGGACTCCCGGCATCTGACCCATTCAATGGTCTCGGGAACCAGTGATGATCCAGTCCGCCCCAGGACGCTCTCCAGGAATCATTGATAGCCGTACCGGAACGTAAAGTGATCATTTGGCCTCTTGTTGGAATGATACCCTTTCGACCGCTGAACTGAGATAAAAGATGGCTAGCGTACGCGTTGGTAGCATGGACGACATGTGTACAATGTACGGAACCACGCAAAGTGCCAAGGCTCCATCTAGAAGAGGGCAAGGGCGCGATGGAGATTACCGGTGTATGCGTATGAAGGTCGAGTGAGAAATGAGGTGTAGATGAATTTGCGAGAAGGTAGAGCTGCGTCACAAATTTGGAGGGCCAGAAGTTAAAGGCTGAGAACCTGACCGCAGGATAAGAGGCCCCATAGATCTTGTATGAATTGCGGTCAGCACCACGTCTATGAGAAAAGAATCTGCTCGACACACACCGAATCAACTTCTGCTTCGCTAAACCACTCTACATCACCTACATCCAGCCCTGCTTGACGAGCCGCGTGATAGTCGGCGGTGAGAGATGCGTACTCTTGCGTTGAGCCAATCAACGAAAGATGTCCTCCCGAGACGAGATCGACAGTGTCAGTCAAATTGTATTCTTCGATAATTTTGACCATAGCCATTGTTGTGCGATTTTCTAGCTCTAAAGACTTGATTACTTCACTTTTCCCCCATTGTCTCTCAAGAGATCGATAATTGAAAAACGAATGGGGCGTGAGGTGCCCGCCATTTCGTCCTGCAAAAGACTAAACAGTGTATTCAATCTCGAGCGTCGTACCCACTGACCAGTCGCTCCAGAACCTGTTGTCGCAAAATCACAGCTACGGTCGGGAGCTACATAGGTATAGAGATGTCTTACAGAATTCTCTAGCTTCCAATACTACTGCTTTGAGATGTAACGATGAGTCTTTCGAGTTAATGGTTTTGACTGCTTGGGCAAGATGGAAAGCAGCTGAGACACCGGTCATGCCAGACCCGATGATACAGACATCGGCATCTTCGGTCAATGGTCCGGTGCTGCCTTCGTTGGCTAGTAAGTTTGCGCCGGGTGTGTCGAGCCAGAAAGACTTGGTGGGGTTGGAAACGGGTAGAGAGGCAGGCTGCTCAAAGGTAAATGGAGTTTGAAAATCATTGACAGGGCGCGAAAGAACTGCACAAGGCAGGAGAAGCGCTAGAAGAACCCTGAACATGGCCGAAAATCGTCAAGGCGCCGTCGCAGATTTATGTGACTTAAGGAGTCCGACCGTTCTAGCAGCCGAGGATCAAAAATAAGATAATGGATGATATTAAGGAAGTGAATTGATTTATTTGTTTCAAGTTGTACATGTGCGCAATGATAAGCATATTATGTGTAAGAGAAAGTGCCTAGTCCTAGCATTATCTAGTGACTGATGTACTGGAACACAAAGGAAACCTCTGGAAGGCCAACTTCCGCGCGCAGCAGATCATCATGGTTATTCTTCAGCTCCTCGTTCGTAAAATGATTCCATCTGTTGAGAAGAGTGAGCTCATATCTCATTTTGATTGTAGAAAACGACATACGTGCTTGCATCTCCGTACAGCAACGCCGGAGCCTTAATCATTTGCCTTCCATCCTTACATCGTTTGCATTTGAATGTCTCATGCGTTTCGCATAGCGTCTTCTCATTGAACAAGAACAACTGTCGTAGTGCATCGAGGGTGAAGTGTCGCTCGGTGTCTTCCTTCTCATCAACTACGGCCGACGACAAAGCCTGTTTGTTTGCTTGACGCTGGAAGATCTTTTCTTCTATCGTTCCTGTGGAGATGAATCGGTATACAAAACCTGTATGGACAGAAATTCAATCTGATGGCAATGACTAGACACTCCCTACTCACATTCCTTCTTTTGCCCGTCACGCCACACACGAGCTAGGGCTTGCTGATCAGCGGCTGGATTCCAGTCTACCGTGTATCAGATTCGCAGCCGTCTGGGCCCGTAAAAACGCTGATACACACCCGGATCGAATAGAATGAGCCGATTCGCGCCAATAAGGTTGATCCCACATCCTCCGGCCTTGCTACTGAGCAGAAATATGAACTCCTTCCCTTCCGGATTGTTGAACTGATCCACAAGTTTCTGGCGTTTCGTAATACTCATTGTGCCATCAAGTCTGAAGAAACCGTATCTGTGGTGGGACACAGGTATATGACTTTCAGAAATAATAACTCAATTTTATCAGAAAAGACGTACTTCTTGCTCCTGCACAACTTCTCAAACAAGTCTAGCGTCTGTGTGTAGTTGCTAATTAAGACGATCTTGTCATTGGTCTGTGTACGAAGCTGGTGTAGGAATCTGGTTATAATGTGAGGATTAAGCTTTATTATCGAACAAGCGGTTGCAACACGAACCTTTCGAGTACTAAAAATTTGCCACCCCAATCGCAGCGAACTGACTGGTTGTTCCTGCCTCGAGCGCTAGCAGCTTGACCTGCCCCGCAAAAACCTTCTGGGATCAAATGATCTGAACCCTTGAGATCCTCTGGAAGGTTCAGGAGTTCGGGATGATTGCAAAGCTTTTTCAGGATGTTGATAGCTTTCAGAGGTTGAGATTCTGCGCCTCGAAGAAGAGCTTTGATTTCCGGTGAGGAGATAAACAAGCGATAGAGGGATAATTGAAATTCGGATAACCCGCAGAATACGACATGTTCGTATTTAACGGGGACTAGATTCGGTTATCAGTCAGTCATGCATGAAAGCTCAGGACAACGATTGACTCACGATATTTGGAAAGGAGATCATTCGTTCTCCGTATGATGAATTTAGTCACCAGCCCACCTAACTCCTTGAGTTTCTTTTCGCTCTCGGCCTTTACATTGTCGCTAGCCGATGCGTCTCTGCCACGGATGATGAGATTCTCAAAGTTCTTTTTAAAGTCATTCTTGGAGCCAAGATAGTTTGGATTTGCGAAATTCAGTAGAGAAAAGTATTCAGACAAGTCGTTCTGCAGGACACATCAGCTGGCGTTCTAAGAATCTAGGAGGTAGAAGTTACCTGAATGGGCGTTCCAGTAAGGATGACGCGACGTTTAACGTCCAACGAGTTTAGTGCTTGAAATGTAAGGGATTCTTCAAGCCCTAACGCGTTAAATTTGAATGTAGATCAAGATTCAATGCTTACCCGAGTTTTTCAATCTGTGGCCTTCATCGCAAAGAAGCAGCCCAATTTTACAATTAGTTAGATAAGCTGTCAGTGTCCGCAACGTTTCGTAAGAGACAATCATCACTGAAAAATCATTAATCGTTATCTTGACATAGTCCGAATGAAGGAGAAAAGATATACCTGGTTGTGTGACATTCCGTCCACTGGCAGCCACCCACTGCGCCACTTTGAGCAAGAGTTCCCCTTTGCCGCCTTTACCATCGACAGCCAAAGCGTTGATAGCATCGGCACCTAACCACTTGACTGGACCAGAATTCAGAGAAGATAATTTGGACAAGACGAGAAGCACATACCAAGTTCGTTCGCCCAATTCTTAACCAAACTTGAAGGACAAGCGATAATACATTTCTCGATGGATGGTTTCCCAGCGTGTGGAGATTGCTTGATTAGTGTCCACATCAAGGCTATGCATTGGAGAGTTTTTCCGAGACCCATTTCATCCGCCATTATACACCCATACTGGTTGTCGACCATCATACCTGTGGTACATCTGTATAAGAACTGGACGATGAATGAGATGAGAATGAGGAAGCAAGAAAAATTGCAGACGCGCACCTTCACACCTTCAACTTGGTGAGGCCGCAGGACCTTTGAAAGTCGAGGGTCTATGACAACTGGAACTTTTGACACTTTATCCTTCTTATCCTTCCCCTCGCCCAACAAAGTTCTCAAACTTTTATGAGGATTGAACATTCCTGCTGTCTTCTCTTCCGCTTCCTTCATCGCTTTCTCTTTAGCTTCCTGCTTTTCCCTTTCCATCTTTTCTTCCTCGGTCTCTCTATCGTCGATAGTAGGATCGTAGAGCACGATGGCGTGATCTTCCATAGGGTCGTGGAGAGGTCTCGGAATGAGCTTCGTTTGGGGACGAATACCAAGAGATATATTGGAAGGTATCAAGACAACATTTTGTCCTTCTTTATTTCGCATGGACGGCATTGAGAATCGTCGAAGTTGGTCGAAAGGTTTGGGCCTGAACACTGGATACTGCTTGACAGCAGCTAAGAGTTCATCTTCAGTCATGTAGTCTCTATCATCCTTCTTCTTCTTTTTTTTACTGGGTCCGTCGTCGTCGCTTTCGGAAGTTTCCCCCTGCTGGCCCTTGTAAGAAACTCTTTTGCGTTTTCGCTGAGGCTGAACACGTTCGGTGGTGAAACTAGGAGGTCGAAAAGGTTGATTTACACGAGTACTTTCTTGAAGTCTGTTTACAACCTTTCCATCGGTCGTGGTAGGGGCTCTTCTTAGCATTGAGGAAGTTGAGAGTTATGAATCAAGCTCATTCAACGCGATCAATTGCGCATCGGCACCGCGAAGATAATCACGTGAGCGCTACCTCGACTCAATTGTTTTTTGGTACTGATCGTTACCTTTTGCGGCTACTTGATAAACTCGCGTCTCCCTTGCCAAGCATCGAGTCTTGCGTTTATTATTTGAATTCCAATCGAATCTCGCCCTCAATGTATGCATCATCTAAGCAACGAATATCCTATAAACCTTACTCCAGTATTCAACTGCAAATCAACTCCATCCGCTCATCGGACGCCCATCCTCAGGGCAAACCTGGGCAAACGCGAGCCTCCTGATATTCGCATATGGCAACGGCGGATCCAGCCCGAATTCAGCCCCTGATTCCGATGATCTTTCATGCGGAAGCTTTTGAGGCTAGTCCTGTATAAAAGCTCGCAAACTTTTTTTTTCTCGTCTCATATTTACTTACCCTCTTCGCTCACTGACACAACTCACGTTCCTTCTAAACATGATTCGCGGAGCCGTCCTAGTTTTCAGTCTCGTCGCGGGTCTTCACAGTCAGTTCCCGACGCTTTTTCTAATTGACCTGGGTCCTTATACATACTTAGGTGTCTTCGCTCAGTCGACCGCATCACTTTACATTCCTGGATTTGATTCTCAGTCGATCGATGCCCAAATTGTCGGCGTGGACTCCAGTGGCCATACTACTTGGGCTCTCTCCCCAGGTTCTGTCACCGATGCTGCAGAGCAAGGTTTTGAAGGAACTCGTATGTTCGAGTTTCTTCTCGCAACAGGACATTGCTGACATTTCGCGAACAGTCACTCTCGTCGAAGGCTCCGATACCCTCCATTTGAGTTACGGCGACGCTGCTGCATCCTTTACTATGGATATCGACTGTGCTCTCGCCAGTAATCAAGCTGTTTGCACTGCATCTGCGGACGGCACTATCGTGACTGCAACTGATACTATCACCCCTATTGCTGTCGCAGTGGTGTCTGGTACAGCAGCACCAGCTACAGTCACCGGCAGCTCTTCCAACTCTGGTAGCTCTACTATAAGTTCTTCGCAGGCATCCTCAGGTTCCGGGACCGCTTCGTCTGAAACTGCGTCGCAGACCGGAAGCACACAAAATTCTGCAAATCAACTTGCTACTCCGTTTGTTTCTTTGCTCGGCGTTATTGGGCTTATGTTATTCTGGTTATAATCATTCATCCCTTACCGAACAGTAGAGTATGTAGCAAGTACATACGTCTTTCAACACAGGGTGTTTCGTCTGCAATCGTTATGATGCGTAGCGATCTGTTTCAGCGAGGCTGATAAATTTACCCCTCCTAATATCGATGTTCCGCTCATCCTATGCCCCGATCGGTAACTTACTTGAACCTCAACAAATTTCTCAAGCCTTCAAGTCCGACGCGATGTCGTGGTCCTCGGGAGTCAGACCTATATTCCATCGGTCAATAAGTCGACCTCCCAGGCGCATGAAATTCTGAATGTATGCACTACTAAATATTAGCGATGCCAAGCTTCTACGCTTATTGGAAGGATCCAGGCGCTCTCCTATCCAGGGTTGACTTTATGCGGGTAAGGGAGGGTAAAGACACATACATGTGGAACTGTTCAACTGAAAATCTGACTTTGTCGTTGGGGAAAACGCCAGTCTTTTCACACAATTCACTTATTGATTCATATCTGAATAACGGTGAACTCAACCCGAAATTAGCTTCTAATACTCTATAAAACTCAAACAAAAAAAGTCCTTTTTTCATCTTTCAACAAGCTTACCCTCGTCGCTCGTTGTTACAATTCGCTTTGCATGATGCACCAAACCGTTCTTGTTTTTAGTCTCCTTGCAGGGGTTCAAAGTCAGTTCTTGATGCTTGAGCAGTTTTTTGCTGGACCAAACGCGATTATAGGTGTCATCGCTCAATCAACCACGTCGCTTTACATTCCTTCGTTTGATTCTCAGCCAATCGATGCACAGATCATCGGTGTGGATTCTAGTGGCCATACCTCTTGGGCTATTTCCCCAGGTTCAGTTACCGCCGACGATGAACAAGGGTTTGTCGGGACCTGTATGTCCAATACATTTTTTCATGGTACTAGCAGAGCTGACCTTTCGTGAATGAACAGTCACACTAGTTGAAGGCTCTGATAGCGTCCACTTGAGTTATGCCGACTCTGCTGAGTCCTTTACTGTGAATGTCGATTGTGCTCTTGCCAGTAATCAAGCTGTTTGCACTGCATCTGCGGACGGCACGGTGACTACCGTAACAGAAACCGTGAATCCTATTGCCGTTGCGCTGGTGTCTGGTACGGCAGCATCAGCTTCAACCACCAGTAGCTCTTCCAACTCTGGAACCAATTCGTCTCCAGCTCCATCGCAGACCGGAAGTACCCAAAATTCTGCAAACCGGCTCGGTACTCCGTTTGTTTCTTTGCTCGGCGCAATTGGGTTCATGTTGATCTGGCTATAATTATCATCCTTCATTGAACAGTATGCAGCCAGTACATATGAGTTGCGCAGCTTTCTCTATTTGTTCAATACAGAATGAAGTCTCATACTCAGTAGACAGATCTATCCCATTCTGCATTTATCCTGCAAGAACTGTCGTCGTGTCTCCGACGTAAGGGTATTAGTGATCCGTCAGCTAACGCAAGGGCCCAGTCAACTTGAACATTTCTGTCGCTGCCGTGACGATGCCGTCTGTTCGGATGTTTCGGCCGTCATGAATCTTCTGCGAACTGGGGGAGTTGGGGTGGACTGACAAGTTCATTATTGCTGTGATGCGATCGTTCATTGTCTGTCCTATAATCTTAACATTGTTATTGAGGTATGTACCCTACAGACGCGATCAAGTCCATATGGACGATATTAATCACATCAACTTGACCTTGACCGCTCCTCCGAGTCCTTTCCGGCAGGAGTACTTTCTAGGAAAGTGAAGCTGTTGTTCCGCTCCAATGAAGACGGGGGAAGTCGTAAATTAACCGGTGTGACAGCAAAGCCTCGGGACGTTTAACAAACTTTACATGCGGTAAACATGAGGCTGCCCTGATCCATTCAGATAACTGGAATCGTGATTAGCTGGAACCCCAGCGGAATTAGACTCTAGGGTACCGTGAAGCCCTTTTTTCGTAACTGACTTCTTTCTTCTCAGTATAAGAGTCTTTCAGCTTTCAACTGTGGGTTCTTTTGCCTGCTCCGTCTGCCCTTGGTCTCCCTCTTCCAGCTGTTTCTGCGATGACCGAGTCGTATATCAGTCCGCAGGACTTGGCGCAGTACTACAGCGCTCAAGACAGGGTCCGAAATTGGGTTTCGACGCATGCAGACCACGTCTTTACTTCACCTAATATTCCCCCTTCTGAGCTCGATGATCAGGATGCTTTATCTTCCGCGCCGTCTGACGTAGAAAGCTCCCATTCTATTCCTCCACGGTTGATGCTGCGCTATCCAGATGGCAGGGAGTCTCCCATCCCTCATCGTCAAAAGGATTCGAGCTCTGGTCAACACTCTCGTTCCAGGTCCAACCAGCAGTCGCAGCAGTCGCCTCAACGATCGAGGTCGGGCTCTATACCATCTGCTGCTGAAATCTCTATGCTTGATCACCGAAGAGAAAGGGAAAAGTTAAGCTCCAATTCCCCCGAAGAGATACGCATTCTACCTTCCGCTTCCGACCAAACTCCACCTCTTTCGTCTGGTTCGCATCATTCGCGCTCACGTTCACTTCCCCGGGATACCTTTTCGCCTTCACGAACTCATGATCCAATGCCCGTTCCCCATTCCCCACCGCATTCGTCGCACCATACCGCAGCATATGCGGCAACTCCCCCAGACATGACGGAAATGTCACCCCCCGTTATACCAGTGATCCCCTCCCCTGGAATAAACCCAGGTATTGCTCGAACGCAGCCTGCTCCTACTCACTGGAATCCATATGGGTCTGCGGTAAGAGCAGGTCCAATGATGCCTCCTTCTCGCGAGCACTTCAAGCATAACCCGCCATCTATTGTTTATGCTCCTTCCCATAATTCTCGTACGAATTATCACCCTCCCGCTATTCTTTCATATCGACCTGTTGGGGGGCCAAATCGTATCTTTTACAGTCACTCGGTGCCTCCTTCCCAAGCTCAGATTGCCAACGCAGGCTATCCATCGGTCCATGGCACCCATGCTCCTCCAGAAGAGAGGGTTCATCGCCACAAGAGAGCATCAGAGTCAAACCATAGAGATAGAAGTGCTGGCAGTGGAAAAAGTAATACGAGTAAGAGCACTACCGGTAGGAGATCTGGGCGTGACCGATCTCGCTCTTTGCCTCTCGAACAAGATTATCCTCCACCACTACCAACAGAGCACCATCGTCACCACCGCCACCACCACCACCACCGCCATCATGCACGTTCACCTTCGCCGGCGGGCAGCGATGGGTCAGGCAGTACTTATTACGTGCTTCCAACAGCGAGGCAAAAGGTACACGTTCTAGTGAGTAACTTTTCCCTGCCTTTGTTCACTTAATCAATGTATTCACTCGTCCTCGGTGATATTAGCGATCACCCGACACCCTCTACACCGCAACGTCCACTACACAGTCACCAACGACTCCCATCTCTCCGACTGGAAGTATCAAAAAGCCGTTCTTACAGCGAATTCTAGGCGGTTTCGCCGAACGTTTCTCAACTTCGGGGTCGTCCAAGGGTTCCTTGAGGAGACGCCATTCTACCGGAACACGTTCCACAGATCCTGTGTCTGAACATTAATCCCTGACGTTCCCAGGGTTCTTTTTTTCTTGTGAAGACTATTCCTTTTCCGTTGTTCACGTTCACGACATATCTTGACCATTCCTTGCTGTGGGCACTCATTTTCTTTTCTCCTCGCTCTCCACCTGCGTCGGCCCCCAGTGTCTCGTTCTCTTACAAAGCCTTTAGCTTAAATTATAGCTCTAGTGCAACATTCATTTTCGGTTATCCATATGAGATTTGCCACCCTCTCTTTTTTTCCAGCCTGTCTTCTTTGAACTTTCCCTTTGTCTCGTTATATGCACGCGATCTTGAAGCAATTGAATAGACACTTACGCCGTGACCATTAAAGGATAGCTCTAGTCTTTCGCAGATAAGCATCTTCCTTTCGCAAGACTGAACTTTGCGCCTCGTGAGTCTGGACTGGATCTGAGATGAAAACAAAAAAAAAAAACTTCAAAGATCAACAATTGCCATAAGCACGGTCCGACATTGGATGACGGATACTGTTCATCTTGTACCTAAACTGAAGATATTCGTATTTCCAATCATGTACTTTAGTAGCTATGATTATGCTTGAATTTACTGTAGAGCTTTGATTCCGGAAAAGCATACGAGGCAGAAAGAGAAAATTGGGTGAATGAGAGTCTTCATTGCGACAAGGAATGTTTATTACAAGCCATCGGAACCGGAGTGGCGATGATTTGCGGAAGATATCCTCCACAGTCATCGGACCTATGCACTCGAGTGACTTTCCATCCGGTACCGGCTAGGAGTTCTACGATATGCGCCAACGTCCGCTCCTGCGCATTGAAATGTACAAACATTGACAAGTCGGCGAAATGCGTTGAGGCATTGGCTGCACCGAGATTTGCAAGCAGAGGAGGGGGAGGAGAGGGTAAGTTGGCGCCAGGTATAGCAGATGGAGGACACGGGCATGGATGGACGATGATGGTATCGACCAAAACAAGCGTTGTGGATGGAGTAGCAGCATCACGGAGTCGACGAAGGATGAGGTCGACGTAGCGGTCAGACCAGTCGTGGGTGATTTGTTTGAGCAAGAACACATTTGCAGATGTCTGCGGTTGAGCTTCGAAAAAATCGTGTTCTTGAAAGGTTTCAGTCTCCTGGCCTTTGCGAAACTGCAAATAGTAACACACCGTGGTATTGTATTCTTCCCGAGGTCAGCGCATCTGGGAGTATTTTTTTGCAGTGCTATGTCGAGCCGTAAATGAGAGACAGAGATGAATTGAACAAAAAATTTTACCTCAATTCCAAGTTGAAGAACCTTTGGTCGGTCCTGCACAACGAATTGGAGGTGATCGAATGCTCGTGCCAGGCTTATCGAGGAAACTCCGATACCACCTCCAACATCAACAATCGTACTTCCTTTGGGCAGTGAGTCCCAGTCAAAGCCTTTGTAAGTAGTTAATACAATGACGGAGCAATCGAGGAAAGAAATATCCATTTACCATTCAGTATTGCATCAGGAGGCTGCATGCTATTGACGCCATTCATCGCTATGCCGAATCGACGTAGACGCGTCTCGTTCGCTGGCTCTTCAAACCAGTCCCACATATTTCCCTTGTTATATCCTAACCCACTCATTAAAGGAGAATGTTCCGGGGTGTCTTCAAAGGCCGTTTGGGGCGACATGATGTGATCTGCTATCTGACCCGCTCCCTTGTAATCTTCGTCTGCGCTAAAGAGCAGTCCAAGTCATACATTGGTCGAGATATGCTCTGTAAAACTCCAGAACTAGGACTTACCAATGGCCGATCAAAGCCGCAATACCGTTAGTACCGTCAAATTTGGTTTCCGGACTGGAGTTAGGTTATCGCCGGTTTGTCAAGTTTCCAAGCGGAGTACTTGCCTCGATTTTATTTCCTCGAGGGACTTGCCAGTGTCCCAGACAGAAGAAAGGCGATTGTTAACATACACGTCAGGTTCGATTTCTCGAAAGATGTGATGAGTTGCCAGGTAGCATAAGATGCTTGCTTTGAGTGACCCATGAAAAAAAGCCAAGGACTAAACAAGAAGAGCGGAGCATACATAGTTTTTTGGGGTCAACTTGGGCTTTCTTCGCGATCTCCTTCACATGCATGCCCTACGCAGGACCAACATTAGTTATATGTTTTCAAACTAGAATCACTCTGACCTTCGGTCCCGCTTCTCTCAAAATCTCTACAACATTGGTTTCCATAGCCGCTCTGAGTGCAGCAGGGTAATAGTACTATTGCATCCGGGATGAACATAACCTGCAAAGATGACTGGATTATCTTACACCGAAGAGTGTGTTGAAGATATGTGCTTGCGGTAGCTGAACGCTCGCAATGAGTTGATAGGCCGCAGAGGTTAAAAGGGCAGTCGCCGACTGAACACTCGAATCCAGTCGAAGGGCGTCGGCAGCGCATGGATGAGTATCATCGATGGACGGAAAATTCAGGCCGCGTTCCGCAAAAATATTCTCGATTTCATCGACGGATTTGTGAATGATGCATAGAAGACTGCGTAGAGAAGAGCTCATCTTGCTAAGGTGAAGACAGCTGGTGAAAAAAAAGCAACCTGGTTAAGACTTAAATAAGTTAGAACGAGTCGGAGTCGGCAGAAAGTTTAAAACGGAAAGGAAACGACCCTAGTCAGGGCAAGGTGGATCAACTGATAAAGCTTGAAATCAGACAGCGCAGACCACCCAAATACGCGGAATGTACCTCGCATATAGCAGCAAGCGATGGCATTTCCTGGGACAACTTTGGGCTGAATGGGGAAGAGACGCCTCAACGCTGCAACAAGTAGGTTGGGACTAACCGAGAATGAAAGCACGTCTGACTCGCATAAGGATACCTTGAAATAGGGTCAAGACAGGACCAGTGGACTTTCTTGAGGGTCTGTATTTAGTTTGGCAAACGTCTGGAGTATGAATATAGCAAAGTTAAGTCCTAGTGCGACAAGATTTAATTAATTGTCATGGAACAACGAAGGAACTGGAAGTCTCGGCCTAGACCAAGGTGCCTTTGTTGTGTGTGCCACAACGGATACTGCACTTACCTACATTTACCCGACGCACAATGAGTGCTCGTAAAGGTACAGTATATACATGCTAGGTGAACAAGTCCATTGCGGCTGTCCTGACGGTGACTGATGCCGGCCCGGCAACCTCTTTCTACAACGTTCACATCCAAATGTCTTCACCGGACAGGCTTCAAGCTACCCCAATCCAACTTGTAAGTTGTCGATTGTGTCACCGTTATCGCAAGTCTTCCTGAATGCTTACCTCAACAAGAGGTCGTTGATTCTCAATTACTTAGCTCACAATGGCTTCACAAGTACCGCTAGGGCCTTCATGAGCGATAGTGCCGTTCGCCAAATTGATCCTGACGGTGACGAAATCATGCAAGCTTCCGGATTATGTTCGAGCTCTTCAGATTCTCTGGAATCAACGCTAAAGCTGGCTGAATTGCGAAAGCGTAAGGCCCACAAAATCCTTTCAGAGGCAGTGTCTCATTAAGTGCTCTAGAAATCCGGTTAGAAATCCTTTGCGGTCGCATAGATGAAGCTACGGCGCTTCTCAACAAATACTTTCCTGATGTCCTCTCCCTATCGACTACATTACGTTTCGAAGAAACCCTTGTTCCATCGAGCAGCATGGATTATCTCGCTCCAAATAGTGTCTATCCTTCTCATCTCGCATTGAACCTACGAATTCAGTCATTCATAGAAGCGTGCAGAACAAGGCCCTTGATATGCCCTTTTGATTCCAACAATGCCACTTCTTCCCCATCCTCCTTCCCCCAAGTTCTCGACGCGACCGACCAACAAACAGCATTGCTGAATAGTGCTCAGAAACTATACGCCCTTGCAAAAATGCTTCCATCTGAACAAGACACAGCTCGCTACTCGCAAGAACTGGAATCCGTCCTCGGTCTGCTCGCATATCGAGTTCCAGAGGACAGTCCCATATCAGAGTATCTCAGTCAAGACAGAAGAGAGGCAGTGGCAGATCAGATCGACTACGCTATACTCTGTAAGCTTCAATTACTGATATCGTTTCAGTCTCTGATTTCTTCCCTAGATCATGCGAAGAGACCTGTGATCTCTTATCTAGAGCTCTACGCCAGATACACATCCACTATCTGGGAGTGTCTCAATAAACTTCGTGTAAAACCTTACCCAGGCATACCCGACCTTCGTCCCACGGATACTACTATGACACAAGCAAAGGGTAAGCAGGAAACACCGGACGTAAGTGACACGTATCCCTTCTTTCTCTCTTCTAATCGAAGATTATCTAGATTTGCCCTCCATTTGATCTCCAGAGTTTTGTAAACGGGTCTTGACATTTTCCTTCATTGTTACCTTTTATTATTCCTTTGCATTTTACAGCATAGCACATTATCTCACGTCTTACGAGCCTGCATATGATACACCCTACCGTTCAATTACTACCTCATTAATGTATTGCTAATACCTATGTGAATACTTCTACATCATCCCATCTACCTTTATTTAACCTAGTCACCATCCCTTCCGGAACGGAATTTTCTCTCCACCCTAAAATCCGCAACTGCCTCCAGCGATCCCATTCAATCCGTTCAATGCTTTTTAATGTATCATCCGAACAACAGGAAAGCCATTTATTATAAGAAAGATCTAGGAAAACGAGTAGTGGACAGAGGCTAGGTAAGCGGTGGAGCGCTATAGGGTTTTCGAGGTTAACGAGTGTCATATGAGTGACGGTAGCCACCGTCGGTGGGAGCCCCGTAAGATTCCTTGACGATGATAACCGACCGGAAAGAATGATGAGGCTTTGCAACGAAACTGAGGAAAAATCTTCCAGATCCCAATCTATGGGTGATTCCTGTTGTAGTGAGGGACCACCCTTCGTGGTTTCTGCTAACTTGAGGGGAAGAAACCGGTCAGCCGGAAGAGATGCAGAAGGCCCAACTACGAGCAGTTCCCCGTGAGCGTGGCCTTCTGAGCCCAACAGAGCCTCAAGCCTGTTGTCGGATAATGGTCGATGTATTGCAGCGTGACGTATGAGCTCCAAGCGGAGATGAGCCGGTAGACAGGGAACTACATATTCAATAAAATCTTCGGTAGAGCATTCGAGCAATCGACGGAAACACAGTTGCGTCAAAGATGGAAGTTGGTCTGTGAATTTCTGTGACGAAGGTCGGTGTTCAAAGATGAGAGAGAGGGCCTCCGCTCTCCAGGCAGCGGAATTACGGACATCTTTGTCCAGTGAGAGCTTTGGCTGCCAACTTTTGGGCAGAGGAGGTCCTGGCAGAGTTACCGGTACGGTTATCGGCAAGGGAGTAAAAGCCTCGGAAGGAGGCGAATAGTCGAGATTCAGAAATCGGGCAGACGTTGAATATGAAGGGCCCTGCGCATTGAAAGAGACGCGAGTTCCGTTTACATTCTGTGAATGTCGGAATTGCTCCCCTCTTCGAATGATCATTAGAGTCAAATCTGAAGGGAAAGAAACAATTTACCACTCACCTCAATGTGTGAAGCATATCTGTCACCTTCCCCTGCTGCAAGTTATTCGGTCTGTAAGTCATTATAGTCTTTTGGGATATAGAGTCAATGATAATCGGGGCCCATGGTCAACCGGAGTCTGGCAGTGTAATTAACTCAGACTGACTAAACTAGCATGGGTCAGCGTCAACAGAACTTTCCCAGCACGTGAATTCGGCATTGCTTAGTATCTTCTACGTAGTGTGGCGCACACGACGCGTAAGAATGTAATTCACAGCCTGTCTACTACGACGAGTCTGATAACGAAGAACGAATGAGAATTGAGCACGTATATCAATAATGCGCCCTAACAACTCCCATAAACGCATTCCATATGACTTTCAGTACGAGCAATGGGTGCAAAGTATCGATAGGGGATGCAAATCCTTGCGCACCGTCGTAGAGAGCGCGTCTAGCGTGTTCATCCTGGAAGAAAACAAGTAATTAAGGTCACGGTATAAATTCCATAGATTTACTCAGCCAACCTTGGTTGAAAGGAGTCGCAATCTTCTTATGTACCAACGCAGGAGTTCACCAGACCGAAGATTTTCTCCAGGTAAGGGTTTGGTGCAGGGCACGCCATAGTCTAGGAAGATATAAATTTGATACCAGGATAAATTTTTCAGGTGAGCTTTACCGAGTAATCGAGTGGTCTGCCTGGGGGGTATCCCTTTTAGTCCACCTAACTGGATTCAAATAGGACATCGCCAACTCACCAAAAACCGTCTGTTTTATTGAAGTGTTTCTTGAAGAAAGACTTGGAAAAGCCAGGTGATAACACCCGTGAATTGGAATCTTTTCTAGAATTAGAGAGCGTAGCATGGAGCGCGACTGCGCCTAGCATAGCTTTGGTACATCCTTGGCTGAAGAGCTCTTAATACACGCGGGGTAAAGAAGATGACAATGGCTATTCACCCGAATAGAGGGTCAACTTGGAACATGTCAGTAAGAAAGCACCTTAAGACTATACAATTTGAACGACGTACTGGACATAACACTGTCGCCCAGAGCAACGAAATTACTCGGTAGATTCACAGTGTCGTGATAGCGGATATAGCTGGTCCCCGCTAAAATAGAAGTGTGATCCACCAATCCTCTGTTCAAGTATTGCGGGTTGGACTTACGAACGCGAACGTGTGAGTAATTAATGGAAGTCCGAGTCTCTTCGAGAATATCAATCAGTCGAAATAACCATTTGGGAACCGGATATTTAGGGTCGTAGGGAACCAAATCGTTAAGGAAGCCTCGTATCTCATCTAGTGATTCGTACTTGACTGTTTCATCGGTGCACTGGCCAGTGAAAATAACCACTGCAAAGAAGCGATAGACGGAAGAAACAAACCTGAAGTTGAATTACGACTCACATCTATTCCCTTCGTTTCTCAACAAAATCAATAATCGACGTCCTCTTTCTGGTAGGTCCTCCATGAAACTATAAGCAAAATCTTCGAGTTTCTGGTCACTCGGAATCGGCAACTTCTCCCATGTAGAAGGGGCAAGCGTGCATATCAGGCTTGTGTAATGCAACTTCTGATCAAATGTAATTTTCGCATCCTGCAGGGAGAGTTTTCCGGCTGGGTAACTCTGCGCGACCCCATATCCAGCTTGATTAAGCCACTTGACACCAGCGCGAGTTGTTCCCGTGCAATCTGAATTTCATCATGAGCAGTGTCCCTTAACGCCACAAAAGGGTACCTGCCAGCGACCATGGCGGCTTCAACTTCCTGGATTTTCATATCAACTCCTCGAATTCTTACTTTCTGAATACGAGAGGCGTCATCCGAGGATGGTGATATACCGAGGACCGTTCCTGTGATTTGTTCAATACGAGGGTAACTCTCTCGATTCAGCACTAATCGCCTTGAGTGTTTGAAAATTAGATTGTTCACGAGGAAATACACAGGATTTAAACTTACCTGATGAGAGTCTCGAGTCCTGCCCGGCTACATTGGATCGTGTTGGGTAGATGACCGCCATAGGACTTGCTCGGACCGGGGATAGGTATCCCAGCAAATGTGGCGTTTGGGTTCGACTGCTTGATCCTACAGGATACAGAATAAAGCGAATGAGAACCTCTTCATGGCGAGTATAACAAATTCACATGCCTTATACCCGAATAAGTGCACTGGTCTTGGAAGTCGGGGAAGAGCTTTTCCAGACCGTGGTACATGAGTGCTTGATTTCCTGGAGTACTTCCTGGTCAGTTGAGTTAAGAAGTATATTTGAAAGACAAACCATGGAGGGATTGATACTGCATGATACGCGTTCTCGAATGCTCTTGTTCCCAAGAAAACCGGCGCCTACCGTCTTCGCCGGCGAGCCATCCTTCAGGCTCGACTATCATGACATGCTCAAAAAAGTCATGACATATGCGCGCAGTCAGTAAACCTGCGACACTAAAGACCTATGAGGCGTTGGTCGCTGTCGAGTGAGGGATCATATTACCTTCCACCACAAACCACCGCCGTGCCCTCCAGCGTGGAATGAGACACCTTACCGACTCGCTGCATTTCAGTAAGGCCAGAATGGAGCCGGAGAAGATGCCAGCGCATTATTCCCCAAACAAGCCTCATTAGTCCGTACAGGAGAACAGAAAAGATAAGGATGAATTGTAGCAGACTCATTGTCTTCAGAACAAAGCTTTAGAGACAAGCTACCTTTTATTGCGTGGTTCGGACAGGTGCGGAGAGATCACGTACAGTTACACCAGTCACTTTACGTGGGTTGATTCTTGGATCTAACTCGCAGTTGTTTACCAAAAAATTGAACACAACGAGAACTCAATAACGAGGGCAGAGGCGTCCAGATTATTTTGGCCGAAGTCTTTAGTTATGGATAAGGAACATCTTTGCGCCGCAGATAAGCAAAAAATAGTAGCAAAAGGCCGTGAGTCGCAAGGAACCTCACTGAAGCATCGTCCGCGATCGCCAGTTACTTACTGCTTAAACTCGGCCATGGACACAAGTAATATAGATGCTTAACACATATGTATGACACATATGATCGTGACCTTGCAATGTGCATATATTCGGTGGTTATTGGGAGCCGTCGCGATTGCTCGGCGTCCTAATGTATGTATAGGCCGCTGCGGGGCTCTCTCCGCCTGTTCAGATTATCGGTATCTGGTGGGTCGGTAGGTACATAGACGTATGAACACATTAGGACGTGTTGAACAAGTTTTTCAAAAGGCGGACGAGAAAATTCGATGAATAGCAGGTAAGCTGTAAATGGCGTTGAAATTCAGGAACAAGATTCGCAAAGCATATGAAGACATATCAAGAAGCACGTACGTTCGAAGAGTCCACCTCTGCATCAATTGCTATCTACATCGGGGTCTAGACTACCCATGCGATCATGGGCTAGTCGGTCTGGGGGCTCAAAGACGCGTCTCCAACTTGGAGGTCTCCTCCCTTCCGTTCGAGTCCAGCTCTCCAACTTTCCATTGGGTGTTATTTTTCAAGTAGGTTGGCGTTGTAGAAAATGAGCTTCTTCCACTTTGAATTCTGGCAGGAAATGAATGTTTACGTTTCAATAATCTCTCATTCAGTCGACTAGTAGGATCAGTCTCGAGGAGATCGACAATCCTAATCCTGATTCAACCCCTTGCAGAGCATCATGCATCATACAAGGTCTTAGACAGACCTGCCTCTTTAAAAGCCCTTATACGCTCCGAGGAGCATCAACCTACTTCTTGATCTGATATCGCAAACAATGTCGCCTACTATCTACTCTACCAATCCAACCTTCATTGCTTTGATATGGTGCCGAATTTATACGAATCTCTCTCGTCTACCAGTATAACCTCGAAAATTGAAGCACAAATAATACCTCCCCCGATGACCGTTTCGCTGAAAATAACCAAAGAGGTCACGTCGCTGTCGGTCAAAGGGGTCAAAGCCTCGAAGAAGCTGATCCGTCAGGTATCATCGATGTCAAAGATGGAAGGAGGTGAGGAAGGGGATGTACATGACTGGGAGATGCTTAGTAGAAACCTTGCCAAACTTTCCACCGCTCAGTGTACCCAACTATCATTATCTCATAGCGGGGAAATTGGTGGAATCTAAACGTACGTCGAACGTCTCCAAGGTGTGCTTTCTTTCTGGATTGCTATTGAACCGCCACTGATATCACCATTTTTTCTAGGTTTTGAGCCTATGCTATTATACCTACTTTTGCTTTAAGGGAGTTGCAGCGTCTTTATTACATACCGCAAGGTAGTTTGTGATTCATCGCGATCGAGCCTTTCTGGTCGATTTTCATGATTTGGATGTAAGAAAGTGGTTTATTCCTGAGGTACAAACGGGCTTCTTCTATACGCAGGGGCCTCGATAATAGTCGGCAAGCTCTTGGCCATCTCTGCTGTTCCAGCAGGGAAAGGTAGATCATCGACTCCTTTGGGTAAAACCTTTTCGTACAGCCCTTTCACTTGATTATGCCGGCCAACGGCAACAAGCTTTTTGGCGTCGCGAACCATGACTTGTGCATCATCGACACCTGGAATCGCTCCGCGCAGGTATATTAGATTGAGGGCGGAGTCGACTCGCAAAACCGCCAGATTCTGAGTCGTTATGCGTTGGCCTCCCATACGCGCAGGCATCTTTTTGCCAGGCCAGACTCTTCCAGGGTCCTAAAAGAAGTTTGTGTAAAGGACATCTTAATAAATAGACAGGAAGGGAACACACTTGATGTGCACCGGTCGAACCAATTTTACGATGTGATATGGAGACTCCATGGCTAGCCCTTAGACCTTTGAAGCCCCATCGTTTCATTCCTCCCTGGAAACCCTTGCCAATACTTGGAGACTAATTTAGTATAGAGATGAAGACTTGCGTCCCGGAACACGTACGATTTGGCAATGACATCAACATATTGCCCTGGCACAAAGTGTATCGCTGAAAAGGTGGTCCCTGTATTACAATTAGGCAAAAAAACATTTCGAGAGAATGATAAGACACGTACCAACTGGAATGTGAGCGTCTGGAGTGACTTGGAACTCTTTCACAACGCGCTTGGGGTTTACTTTGGCTTTTCTAAAGTGACCGAGCATTTGCCTTGTTGTCGTCTTCACCGGCTTATCTGTGGCAGCGACTTGAACGGCGTGATATTCTGACCTGTCTTGACGAGTGGTGACAATATTTGCGGTGACTTGACAATTGTCTAACTGAGGCCGAGTTATTCTCTAGCTCCCGCATTCAGAGCAGAATGAAGACACACCTGAAGAACAGTGACTGGCACACGTACGCCCTGGTCATTCCACAAAGCGGTCATCCCTCTCTTACGCGCAATAAGACCTGTTCGAATTGATTCGGGAGTCCATTTTGAAGGTGGTAAAGTTTGAGCTGTGTCGGAAGATGTAGAAGCTGCTGCTGCGGGGGAAGCCTTGGAGCTGGAAGAGCTATGAATGCATTTTAAGAGTAGACTCTGGGCCGGACTTTGTCTGAGTGTCCATAGCCTGAGCATCGTCCAGACACTGAAAAGGATGAAGGAATTTAAGCGCCCTGCAAAAATTAGCTGGCTGGGCTTGGGCGGGCCGCAACTGCCCTTAACTCTCAACTTTGACGTCCAATGGAATGGAATTCTGGCCTCAAGATATTCAATCCCAAGGCAAAGCCCAAATCAAAAAGAACAGAAAGGGAAAATCCAAGATCCCGCCTTCTGGCATTGATTACTTAGAGCCCGGCCGAATCGAAGCTGTTACATTGGTCGAGAACAAATCTCATTTTCAATGGACTTCGCCCTTTCATCTATCCGGAGGTATGCAGTCTGATCATGTTAAAAACTTTATCTGACTATGGAAATAGGTCAAAGGCTGAGTGCTGGATCACCTGTCGAGGTATTCAAACCAACCCGCCCTCCCAAACTGGATATTCCTTCAACCAGTATGGTACAGCGTGTTGAACAAGGCGTACGATGTTTAGATACCTGATCCCTGCAATGTTTTCTAACACCTTTCCTACAGGCTAATTTTTTACGAACCCATTTTCCTGATATTGATATCGCTGCGGAGCTGGTCAGGCAAGAGCTATCTGCCGATGCTCAAGTTACTCGTGCTTTAGAGCAATACGACCCCTTCTCCGGAAATACGTTAGAGCTTTTACACATTCCAGATGCTCATAGCACGCCTATTTTTTTGGTATTTCCGATGGGCGAAACTGGCTGTGATCTGAGTACGATTTTTTAAACTGCTATTATCTTATCAGCGCTGAGTTTTTTTTTTTTACACAGATATTTCTCCTTTCGCTAGTCTCGAACAAAGACTGATTTTTGAGCCCTCCGTCAAACCAGTCAAGTCGTTTGCCACGCCCATATTGCAGCTGGTGTCTTCACAATCCATCAGTCTCGGTACCTTTTTGGCTGCGCGGACATTTGGTTCTACTGCCATCCTTCGTGTATGTGCAACTTCAGATGATCCACACCTGAAGATATCAGAATCCGCTACCGTCTTACGGGATGATCTTGGCCACAGAATACCGGTCGATATCAAATTTCACTCGCGACAAAGTGATGTGCTATTCGTGAACAATGAAGGAGCCGTCTATAAATGCAACCTGGAGAATAGTTTCAAGTCTGTCACACCCATGTGCATTTTGAAGATTCTATCTTATAGTTTACTATTTTCAGGAGGCTCGCCTTCACCGGTATCAAGAACCCCGACAGCGGAGATCAATTCTGGCAGCTAGCTCTCGCTGGAGCAAGTGAAGACGGCTGTTTGCTCACTTCGAGTAAAATCGTCCAAGAACTGGATTTCAGAGTTGGTCATTATCCTGTTATTTCAAATACATAATGCTCACATTATTTAGACCTCCGATCTCGCACTAAATCTTTTAAATATTACAACCGATGAGCAACTGACTTTCATTGAAGACTCACGCGAGGACTACTTGATTCAGCTTGCGACTACTGAACGAGTTTTGTGGTTGGATCGCAGGTTTCCGGGCAAAGCACTATTTGGAATTAAACATCGACGTAATTACGATCGTACCTTGGCCGTTCATACGCTCGAATTGCACGACTGTAAGTATCTCTTGCATCTTCTGCTTCTTTCTTGAATAATATGTTCAGCAGATCGGCATTCTTTGGTTACCAGTCGAAAGAATAAGCTTGTCACCGTGTACGATGTATCCCGTTCGGCGGACCACCTCCTGCACATGGGCGATATGCCTTATTCCTTCTCATTCGATGTACCAGAGACTCAATCTTCTGGGGATGCCTTCGTGAATTCAGGGGATAATTTCACTATGTTTAGGATCTCCGAGCGAGGCCGAATTTCCTGCATCCAGTTAGCGCAGCGTGATAGCCCTAACATAACGGATGGTGTGCGAACACTACCTGTGAGACCAGATTTCCAAGAAAACCGGCGAGAGACGGGGCTCCTGGAAGCTCGAGAATTTAGTGAGACGAATCTCAGACCTGCGTATGAACGTAAGAAGCCGCGATTTATGAAAGAACATTTGCTCAAACCACATTTTAGGAATTTTTCCCAGAATCGGCGACATCAACGCTCAGGAAGAAGCTAATGCAGAAGCGGTGTACGATCTGCTTGGGGACTTGCCTTCCTTTTGGCAAAGATTAGATACTCCCATCGAGCAGGTTTTAACAACGCAAGTTCTTTCTTGAATTTTACTCGATATGTAGACTAAAGTTACGGATCTAGATACGATATCTTATTCCGAGCGGGTGAAGAACCTAAACATCCATCTCGTGCCGACTTTCTCTCTCAGTCAATTTTTAATTCTGCTCGAGGATATCGAATCCTGTCGCAGGGCCACCTACCCATTGAAGATCTCGAAAAGGGTGCATCATGGCACTTGAACATTGCTCCCATACTTGGCCACTTTGATAATAGTACTGTGGGAGATGTACGGACGGTTACAGAACGTCTTCGCAGCTTCGCTCTTGCCCCGAATTCTAATATCCCCGTACAAGCCTTGAGAAGGCAGGAAAAGGATCAAGAACAGCTCGCCCTTGATTTGGCACTGTCTAAAGATATCTTTTCGCCAGTACCCTTCTCTCCAGCCTCACAACTTCCAGAGGGTGATGATAAGGAAGTCTCGGGTTTTCCCGTTCACTTTCACTATCTACAACCGACACCGAGGCGTAATTATTACCTGAAAGAAGGCGAAGAGGATGTTGCTTTCCCATTCGGCGTTCAATCACTTCTAAACGATTGGGCTTTTGGAAGTGATCCGGAAAAATATGTTTTCAAAGACCCTTACGGAGTTAGTGCAGAATTGAAGACGGAAAATAGGCCGCAGCGAGGGAGAAGGGGGGAACGTCTGCCATCTGAAGCAACTCCTCCCCCTCCTAGTTCATTGCCTCAGCCCACTCAATTACCTCCTTTGATAGCGGCGTTTTCTACAACCCAGCCTGCACTTCTTCCTCCTCATGTTTTAGGCGTTGAAAGTCAGATGATGCAGCCTGAAGAGGTCGAATCTCAGGGCCTGATGACTAGTACGCAAGTACTTCCTGGTCCATTTGGAGGTCGACCAGCTGCGGCTGCAAAGAAAAAATCTGCACCGAAAAAACGGATGGGGGGTTTCTGAATATTACTTTTAGCTAGCCTAGTATTGTGTCACTGAATATGTACATATTTCGTGGGCAAGTGTGCAAATTGAGACGCAGTCAAATGACGAAAGGCACGCCGTTGAATTGCCGAGAAATGGCGGAGATCAAGTCTTTTCTTCTCTGTTGTACACTCGATTACAGTGTTTACTGATACAACTGTCGATCTGAACTGGTCGTGCATTACACGCAAGGGAATGAAACTGGACTAAGGGCCAGCCCAGCCAAGAACGCATGGATGGAAAAAGGAAAGCTCTGAATTTTTTCTCCTTTTTGCTACTGACACCTGAACGCGATTTTCAATCTTCAGAACGTCTGATGTGTACTCGACGGCGTTCAATGATTTCCTTGGGCGTATGTTATCTTCTTCTCATAATTTTATACCTGACCGACGAATGTATTAAAGGAAACAAGGCCGTTGTGAGTGCCCTTTCGGCCAGCGGGATATCTACATTCGCGGGCTATCCAGTGAGCATGCCAAATTTCTGCGTATTATTTCGGTTAATAACTGTAATTTCAGCTGGACTCGCTCAAATCAAGGCTCCAAACCACCAAGACGCCAATAACAATTCCACGACTGGCCATGACTGTGTATAAAGAAGAAGGCGTCGCTGGCTTCTATCGAGGTTTATGGATACCCTTATTGACGATCTCATTCGTTCGTGCGTAGCTTGTCTCGTGTTGTCTTGTACCTTCTGCTTATATCGTCTGCGGGTAGGTGCTGCGAGCTTCACAATCTATACGAGTACAAAAGAATATTTTCAAAAGCGCCAATGGTTGACCCGAGACAGTATCATAGATGTCTCCGTTATTGGTGGCATTTCGGGGGCTCTATCTGGCGCGCTCATTTCGGTTGGAAGTGCTCGTACGAGGTTTTTCGGTCCTTTCTCCCTGCATGGAAGCTGATGTTGGGAGAGTAGCTTTTGAACTGGTCAAAGTGAGACGTCAACTAGAATTCTCCATTGCGAGCAGCAAAGGTATACATCTTGCCAAAGCTCCGGGAACGCTGGAAGCTGTGAGGGACATATTCAGAACAAGTGGTCTTGGGGGTCTATACACTGGATTTAGACTGCATTTGAGTGCGTGCTTATCTACTGTCTTTTTTTCCAGTCGGTACATTTGACTCAAACATCAAATCTTAGCACGAGACACGACCGGGACTATGCTTTATTTTCTTGAGTACGATGGAATGCGTTATTTGTTAGGTCGACAACGATCAGGGGAACAGGGGCCTATCCCTTCATGGTTACCCATTCACGCTTCCTTCGTGCCTTTCGTTTGTGGATCATTTGCTGGAGTGCGTATCTCTTCTATTGTCACTTCATTGACTGAACCTCGTCTGATAGGTAACTTCGTGGGCTCTTATATATCCACTCGACGTGTAATGATATCTAGCTATCTATTTTGGACCATCACGTTCATGCCGCGTTTTTAGGGTCAAAACCAAAGTTCAGCAACGAGCTCTCGCTGGAGAAAAGTACAGAGGTCCCTTTGAGACTTTTTATCGCCTCATCCGAGGTAGCTCGTCCCTAGAGTTTATTCTCCATCCTTTCGCTCACTATGTTTAAGGTCCGGACCCGAACAATCCAAAACCTCTACTCGCAGGGGTTACTCGTATTTATCGTGGCCTGGGTGTGAGCGCAATACGGAGCATCACTACGCACGGCCTCCTCTGGACTTTTTTCGACACTGTTGCCAACTACATCGACAACTTACCAAGAGCTAAAGATGAAGATCACTGAACGCTCTTCACTAGCTTTTAATTCTTGTTCTTCATTGCTATCCTCGTACTTGTGATATTTTAACGTACTCTAGACTATTTCACTAAATTCTAAATACTTATCGAGTATGAAGTCATTTCCAAACGCGTTGAAATACATGTGTACTATGTAGGTATCAGCAATCCTAGTTTAATATACATCGCGTCTCGTCTTGCCCTGTTCCATGCAGAGAAAGTCGGCGAGAGCTTGTTACTGGCGAGATACTATACATAACTTGGCTCTCGAGGAGTAGTAACCCTATTTGGTGAAGTAACCCTAAACTGGGTGCTCCGCTACTCTTCCTGGACCTTCATGTCCTCCGAAAAAAATGAAGGTAAGAATCTGCCTTGATTTAATTGTTACTGGCCTCAGTTTAAACTTGAGCCTAACTTCATAAAAAATGATTCATGGTTCGGTTTATGTGATTGCTTCTGTAAATCAACACTACATAGGCATCACTGGTTCTACCCCAAATTGAGCGCTGTCCCGTCTCAGTGACACAACCAGTGTAGGTTTTTAGTAACGTTCTGGTGGCTTGTCCGAGTGCAACAAATGAAGCGAGTTTGATGATCATATCCGCAGTCACCCATTCTGCTGTAGCTTGTCCAACAGTATCGCCCACTCCATAATTGTCATTCCTCTCTTCAGTGCTTCCTCTCGCACTTCCCTGTTTCTTGTTTCCTCCCTCAGCTTTCCCACTGCTTTCATATGCTCCTTGGTTCTGATTCCCAGCTCCACTAGGATTGGTGCAAGATAGAGCAGCGACGGCTCGCATGATGAGAGCAAGGCTTCCAGCGCGGGTGTCGATGCTACATGCATACTGCTGATCGACGAATCAGAGTGCTCGTGGCCTGAGCCATTGGCTCCGGCCTCGTCATTACCGAGAGACTGTGCTGCAGTATGTACCGAATGAATTGCGTTGGGTTCTCTTTGGTGTTGAATCGGTGTAGACGTCCGGGGTTCCACGTAGTCACGACGCCGCCATTCTGAATAAGAGTGGCGTGTAGAGTCTCGTTTTTTGACTGTCGATTTCGATGAGCTTGACGACTCTGCCGTAGGCTCCTTGGTTCCTGATGGCCATGGAGTGTACACTCGCAGTGGTGAACTACTTCTGTAGTATTCGGGCTTGAAAATGGTCGGTCAGTCTGTGGACATAGTTAGTTCAGGTGCTCACCTTGCTTCTGGTCCATCCGTCACGTAAAAGATCCTGTTTTCCTTTTTCTTTTTTAGGCCTGGTCAAGGAATTCAAGGATGCTCTGAATGGTTCTCGCTCATGTTCTGGCTCTGGATCCATAACGTAGTCATCCGCATTTAAATAATATACGCTCATTTCGACCTCACTCCTCCTAGCTTCGTTCGCCACCCTCTCCCTCCAGGTTGAAATGGTTACTGTTCGCTCCGGACCCTCCTCTAAAACGCGACTATTGACAACTTCGAAATCATGGGCAACAGGGCCTCTTCGGCTGACGGTTTGACGCGTATGATCATTCCGTTTACGATTCCTCGTTCCGCTTTTATGTTTTCCATTCCCACTTATCATTATTGACCTTGCTTGTGATTTATAATGGCCCTGCCCCGTATCAGGATGCCCATTGGCCACGATCTTCGAGGAGCTCGGTATCATTGAAAGACTTCGTTCGGTGGCTTCTTGGGGCGGTCTGTGATTTTCTGCAGGGGGATAATGATGGGAAGGGCCTGCACCGTCGTCGTATTGTGCGCGTACTCCGTTATGATGACGCGCCGTGGTTGCCTCATATCCATTAGGAGGACCCTCATTGTCACTGTCTCTGGAAGCAGAGACAGTTAATGGACCGCTCCTTCCCAGTCTCTTGCGTCGTCTCAAAGGACGATTTCTGCGACGCCGAGACTCGGATCTTTCGTCTCCGGCCACTAGTTCCCCGTCTCTCTCGTCTTCAGCATCTTCAGAGTCTGCATGATATTCTTCTTCATATAGGGTTCCAGTTCCGGTGACGGGACCGGCAGTATTAGTGTACGTCCACGCGTCAAAATCCTCATCCAGGGGAGGTGATGTCGGCGCCCACGATGTCGGTCTACCCTGGACGGTCTCCGCTTCCGTAACCGGTTCCCGCGTTTCGAGTGTATAAGCATCGAAATTTTCATCCATCGGAATGGAAGTCGGAGGCGGATGAGGCTTGCGGATAACGCGTTTGCCTTTCCCGTTTTCATTGGGCACGAGGTAGAGCACACCAGATTCTATTCCAGCACGAGAGCAAAAAGTATTTTCGATGTGCGGAAAGACGGAGAGGAACTTTAGTTGACGATGGGTACAAACGCCGCTGGCACTACTTACCCGTGGCAGTCTCCAGGTTTGTATATCGTGATTGCATGAGCAGGTTCGGATTAGATACAAAGGTATAATTCCGACAAGGGATATGTAGTTATGGCTTGGTAGGGTCGGAATGAAGGATGAGTTGGGGTAGGAATAGAGTACGAAGGGAACACGGTCTGCTCTGCGCCACTGGATGCTACGTATGTATTCACGTACTCGTCAAGACACGAGGAAACAACATGTTGTCCCTCTGGCCGATTGAAGGCGTTTTGATTTGGTCTACACGTGTGGATGGACTTTTGGCACTCCTGCAACGCATCAACGGCTGAAATGATTCCACGATGTTGGATGTCTATTACAGACGGATGAGGGAATAGATGAAGGGAATAGACGGTAACTTAGATGCCATGGGAAAAAGAACATTGCGTCTGATATTCCAAGAGATGTGTTCAAGATATCGTCAATTGTGGGCTTCTGCTTATAATTAAGAAGCACCCAGAGATCCGAGCTTCATTCTGCCTCATCCGGGAACTTTCTTCAAAGACTGAAGGTATAACGGAGCGGCTTGATGCTCAATATCAATCTTAAATCCGCAATAGACGATCACAAAGTGCGCATTCTTACTGACAGCTGTATACAACTTGAATGAGCATCTCCGGTCAGCAAACGACGTCACATCTCATCAAGAAGACAGACTGCATCCGTCAATACGTGAACCCTCTATATTTACCATGTAAGTATATATTGTGTACACTATATTTCATCGAGTTTGCACATAGTCATCGATTTTGAGTAAGAGACAGACGGTCTCTGTAGCAAGTTCTACCGCACTCGTAGAGACGAGGAGAGGTTGTACAACGTCTTCCTCCAGAATGTTGGATATCAGACCCTTTGTGGAATGAGATTTTAGCTTCGTTTCATTGTCTAACTAACGTGTTTGCGTACCTTACGAACGTTGATACCTGCTGTTCTTTCGCCGAGGGCGTGTCGATTTCGCAGTTCAGTCACGATCGCGATGGGGTTAAGACCAGCATTCTCTGCAAGAGTCGTCGGAATGACTTCCAGTGCGTCTGCATATGCTTGGAAACAGTACGCTTCCATCCCCTTGAGCGATTGCGCATATTGCGAGAGCATCCTGGAGACATGGATTTCTGGGGCACCACCACCACCAATAAGAGCACTGTCATGAGATGAGAAAATGCCAGAAATCGAAATGAAACAAGACCGACCGTTTCTTCACCAAGCAACGAACAACACAGAGCGCATCGTGAAGACTGCGTTCACATTCCTCTACCACTAGATTGTTACTTCCCATCGCCAGAATGCTCACCGTCCGCCCTCGGTTTTTTATACCAGTGATTTTCACAACCTTCACGTCATCCGCCGAGGTCTCTTCAACAAGATCTGCATAACCAAGTTTATCTTCTGTGAAAGCCTCGATATCTGCAATAGGTTTGCAACCCAGGCTCTTTGACAAGAATTCGATTTCGTCACGCTCAACATCCTTCACTACGAGGATATTCAAACGTTTCAAGAAGTTGAGCGAAGTATCATCGACGGCATCGCGAAGGATGGATTTTTGGAGAAGAAGGACATTGCAGTTGGCCTTTTTGATTTTTTTGCACATATTGAGCAGATATTGTCTACCTTCCTTGATCACTTTATCCATTTGACGGTAGTCATTGATGACGACCGTGTTATCCATCTGTAAGAAATTAGCTCGGGATACTTGGACGAAGTATGATAAACGTACATCGGGTTTCGGAGCAGACAGTTGAAATTGGGCAATAGCAATCTTTGCTTTTTCCATTCGCGTTGGACCACCGGCCGCGGTAACGACATTTTGATTCAAGACTACGCCTTCCACTAATTCAGTATCTTCGATGGTACCGCCAATTTTTTTGACGACACGGATATCTCGCAGATCAACGTTCGAGGATGTAGGCATAATCAGGCGAGTCACAGCTGCAACAGCAATAGGTGCCAATGTGGAAGAGTATTGAGATACGATCTAGAAAAAGATATGAGCGATAATCCAACACAGAGACATGAACACGTACCTTAGAGTTTAGAGATGTACTTGCTGCACGTAAAAGGCTTGCTTTGTCGTTTAGATCCACAGGCGTCGAAATATCCGTAAGAAATTCGGTTGCTTTTGTGGAAGCTTTCAAGAAGGATTCGGCGACGATGGTGGGATGAATGCCCTTTTGGAGCATTTTTTCCGCGGCACCTAGAAGGCTTCCCGCTAAGACAACAACAGAAGTTGTACCGTCTCCGGCTTCCACATCTTGAGCAGCGGACAGGTCAACGAGCTAAACGGCAAAGATAAATTTGTATACATATCAAATTAGAGAAAACTTGCCATCTTGGCAGCAGGATGTAATGCCTGTATGCTCTTCAGAATGGTAGCACCGTCATTTGTGATAATTGTTTCGCCTTTGGCGGTTTGGATCTGCACAGATAGTGTTTGGAGGCAAGTCCAGGCTGATCAAAATACGACACACCATTTTGTCCATTCCTCTAGGTCCCAGAGATGTCCGTACAGCATCACTTATCGCTGCAATACTTTATCGCCATAAATCTTGAAAGTAATTACTGGGTGAACGTACCCTTTGCAGCCACCATATTTGACAGCCTAAGCTCCATATGTTTGCCCTGGTCAACGCGTCAAAAGTAAGAACATCAGCTAGGATCAGCGTTATTTACCCTGTCATTGAAGGTGGCATTGGAGCCAGAGGCTTTTTTTGACACAGCGGACTGGGCAGGGACAGCAGCAGACGCCATGGAAGAAGGAACAAGTCAAGTTTTTGTAACGTGACTTGAATAATACTACATTACGCGTCAGCTCAATTTCAATCTCTTATCCTCAAACTCTCATCATGGCCTTTCCAGTATGTTTTGCAGCCGTTCATTGCCATTTCTAAGCTGACTTGAACCCAGTTCCCTCAAGGAGCCGGCGGATTGCTCAACCAACTCGCAGGGTGAGAGATATCTTTCTTGTCTGACAGCCAACCTAATCTTTGAGTCCCAGAGGTCTTACTCAAGGCTTTGGCCCTTCAATGGGACGAGCACCTCCCAGAGCTTATAACGAGTATTTCAAAGCCTATAGCGTCGCTATGATGCCTGGCAAAGAACGAGCCAATGTCTCATACGGTGGCAAGAGTACGCGTCACCTTCAGAATGCTCTCGTTCCAAGTTCTTAATATCTCTTTCATCTAGTCATAATGCCTCCTTCCTCACTAGCCCACTTGACTTCCCTCGATTTACAATCTCCATGGCAATTCAAGCTACGCAATCCATCGAATCCCGCCGCTGAAACACACGCCGGTGTGCTCGAGTTCATCGCTGAAGAAGGAGTCGTCTATTTGCCCTATTGGATGATGAAGACGCTCCGGCTAAACGAGGGTGACCCGATCCGCGTCACTGGTACCGAACTTCCAAAGGGAAAGAAGGTTAAACTTCAGGCGCAGTCGGTGCACTTCTTGGAAATTTCTGATCACAAAGCCGTGTAACTTTCTAGTCTTCATCTTTTGCTTGACTTGTCCTAACATACGCGTTCCCATAGACTCGAAGCGGAATTACGCAACTTTTCAACATTGACGCAGGGAGATATCATTGAAATATGTTACAACTCCATCGTATTTGGGATACTCATTATGGAGACTGAACCTGGAGGTGGGGGCATAGATATTCTGGATACGGATCTATCAGTCGATTTTGCACCACCGGTGGGATACGTTGAACCAGAGAAACCGAAAGCTGTACCTCCGCCTACAATGGCTTCCAAGCTGAAGATCGATCTGAATTCTACGTCTCCAGGTTCATCGAGACCTGGATCTGCTCTCAGTGGGGGTTTCGCGGGAACTAACACGGGACAGAACGCAGTATCCAAAGATGGTGATGCATGGGAGACCTTTAAAGGAAAGGGTGAAACACTTGCCGGACGTAAGACTAAAGGCAAAGGAATCAGTCATCGAAAAGCAGAACAAGTGCCGGAAGGCAGCAAAATCATTCGAACTGAGTGAGTGGAATCCCTCGTTTCCACCAGTTTTACTTTCCTAACTGCTTTTCGTTAGTAACCGCCGAATTGTCTCAAATGCGACTCTCGACACTAATTCCAAGGTTCCGGCTGCTCTAAATCTTCCGTTCGGACAACTATTCTTTGGTTTCAATATAGCACCTTATGTGCCTCCGGCTCTGGAAGATGCACCATCGTCTCCCGATGTATCCCGAGTTCGTACCCCACGATCATTTCCAATCCTTTTGCCTTAACTTTACTGTAGGGACCAGTTGCATTTTCAGGCTCAGGTCAAGCCCTCAACGGCCGACCTACTCCAGGATCCCAAGCCTCATCTTCGACTTCCAAAGGCAAGACAAGGGCTTCCAACGATTCTTCCTCGCAGTCGTCAGCTTCGTGGACCGGGACCGGAAGGACTTTGGGTAACAGCGTCCCGAGAGAATTGGGTACCGTTGGTACTGGCGGAGCACGAATACCTCGCCTTCCAAACAGGAATCCTGTTCAAGGACAAAAGGGCAAGGAGAAGAAGCAACGCAGTCCGTCGCCAGATATTGATTGGGGTGTCGATGATGACGACGATGTGATCATGATTGATTCTGATTAAGTACGGACTACATACATAGGTATTATAGAGAATATTGTCGTCCACTGTTTGCGTGTATAGACTATAACTTGCCGGGCCGAAAGCGGACTTGTCATTTTGCACACGATATCGATACACGGTGACGTGCGCTTGCTCTGCTTTCTCATTAACATGTCCGATTCAAAGTCAAAGATCGAAGAAATTATAGACACAACGCAAAATTCAGATGATCAGTATGAATCCGACGACAACAAGGACGCAGAGGAACACGACGATGCGCAGGGACACCAAGAACCTTCATCCTCCACTGCTCCCTCTTCATCATCGAAGAAAAAGAAGAAGAAAAAGTCCAAAGCCGCCAAAGCTCTCAATGCTTTAACAGGGAAATCCATTCCTGATGCTCTGGTAGAAAAAGTTCTGGAAACTGTCCAAGCCCAAGGAGGTGAAGCAAGTGAGCAGGCTAATGCCGAAAATGTGAGGCAAGCGTTGGAACATTTGAAGATCATGGATGTTGTCAAGGGTAAAGCTGGCCCTGGGGGGATAAACAAGAAAGACATGGGGGAGCACAAGGTCTGCTATTTCATCTACCTTGGTAAAAATAACAGCCTTATCGTTGTATCTTACAGTTTTGGTCAACGCAGCCTGTTCCTCAGATGGGTGAGCCGTTTCTATAGCCACGCTGATATCTCTAGCTCATTTTGTTATCAGGTGAAGGACCTCCAGAAGTCGATGGCTATATAGAGCCTTCGAAACCTCTAGAAGAAGTTCGTCAGGAGCCATATCCTCTTCCAAAAGATTTCGAGTGGACAGTTATAGACGTAAATGACTCTGGCCAGGTAATTCGCCCGTCCAAGTAAGGTATCTCATACTGATCGCCGCGTCTAGCTTGCAGAGGTATACGAGCTGCTATCTCTCAATTACGTCGAGGACGACGATGCTACGTTCCGATTCAAGTACAGTGCTGAATTCTTGCGGTGGTACGTATGAACTGATACCAAGAGTAGCGATGAATCAATCTATCTCCTAGGGCGCTTCAAGTACCTGGTTATCATAAGGAATGGCACATCGGTGTACGCGTCAAATCAAACAAGAAGCTTGTTGGATTTATTTCAGGAGTACCTATGCTTCTTCGTGTACGGAAACAGTGCGTTCTTTTCCAGCAGATCGCAAAGTATTTGCTAAGAAACTTCCCCAAAAGTACTTTCATGGCGGCAGAAGTCAACTATCTTTGCGTTCACAAGAAGCTGCGTTCAAAACGATTAGCCCCAGTCTTGATCAAGGAAGTTACTCGACAGGTTCATCTGAAAGGCATTTTCCAGGCTATTTACACCGGTGGGGTCGTTATACCTACACCAGTAGCAACAACTCAGTGAGATATGTCTGTCCATCTATATCTTTTATCTGACACTGCTATACTAGTTACCAACACCGAAACCTCAATGTCACCAAGTTGGTTGACATCCAGTTCTCCTTCGTCCCACGGAACATGACTCTAGCTCGGATGATACGTCTCAACCAATTGCCCAACAAGTTCCAACTGCCGGGAATGCGCGAAATGACCGAACAGGATGTTCCTCAGGTTACAGAATTGTACCTCAAATACATGCAGCGGTATGGCATGATCCCTATCATGGACGCGCAGGAGATCAAACATCAATTTTTGAGCGGTGGGGGGAAAGCGGATACAGGCAATAAGTGGAGACGAGAAGGTCAAGTTGTGTGGGCGTACGTGGTTGAGGTACCTCTCCCATTTTTGTCCTCGAGATTTTGCTAACTATTCCGTTTTCACTTTCAGAACAAAGACACTCATAAAATCACGGACTATGTGTCATTCTATTCTCTCCCCTCGACGGTCATCAATAACCCAAAGCATGGCGTGCTTGAAGCGGCATATCTTCATTACTATGCGTCGGACACGGCATTCATCGAGAACGCGGACGGGAACGGTACTTTGAAGGAACGGCTTCAAGGGTTGATTGGAGATGCTCTGATCGCTGCTAACAACGCCAAATTTGATGTCTTCAACGCAGTGACAATGATGGACAATGATTTATTCCTCAAGGAACTACGAGTAAGATTGATCTGTTCAGTCTTTTTTTACGGTATCGCTAATAATATTTATTAAGTTTGCGACCGGAAATGGTTTCCTCAACTTCTACCTTTACAACTGGCGGACCGCACCATTAGCGGGCATGAAAGAGGAAAATGGCGTTCCGATAGGAAGAGGTATTGGCGTAGTGATGGTGTAAAATGATAGGAGTGCATTTGTAACTACTGCATTGTACATGGATATCTGGATGCCTGGCGCCCAGCCTAATTCGCATAAAATGTGGCGCAGGTGGTGCGCGTTGATGCAAGGTGGCGCTATGAGGAAATCTATGACTTCAAGGTTACTTCAAAATCTTTTTATTGCGGCTCTTGAGTCTCCATCTCATATGTCATATCTCTCGAGCAAGGTATAAAAAAACTTTGCACTGTTAGTATAGGGCCCAACAACTCTTGCATTCGAATTTTATTGCCCCGTTATCCTATCACAAACGCATATACATCATGTCTGGCTTGAACCAACAAAACTACGCTCGCACTGTTGAGCAAACTAACCAGGGTATCATCGATGGTCGACCGGAAGGTATGTACAAGCTCTCAACTCGGTCACGACATGTTCTCAACACTCTGACGCTCCGTCTCCCCCGCTGCATTTAGGTCAGCAGCCACCTCGCGCTCCCGTCACATTTGACACAGTCGTCGACAAGGACGCATCACTATCAAACCCCCAACAAAGCTCTGCATCACATACGTCTGCGTCTGCGACGTTAAACGGAGCAACCTCTTTGGAGGTGGATGATTCGCTCGGCAAACCCGGTTCGGGAATGACCTCGAAAGAGCTGCGCCACGATGGCATGCCCGGACGGAAGAAGGGCGAAATGGGTGACTTGCAGTGGCAGAGGGATTAGAGAAGCAAAATTTAGAAAAATGTAGCATCTGTTCGCTCTGTATCATAGTTTTCAGAGAATTTAGAAATCGCTCGGGACTACAAAAAGTTTTGCCATAGCCAGGACAAGTAGTGCTTTTGAATTCACGGCCAATTCCCCCACGTTAATTTGGGACTGAGTACTGAGGCCTGAGGATCCATCTTCGGCTACGATCCATTATTCCTACTTCTCTCTTTAACGTTACTTCATGTGCCTGGAGCAAGGCAACGCTCACTGATTCGCGTCGACCTGCGGACATAAGTAGTAGGCTGATCTGGGGGGACTTTTGGGTGACGCACGTCAACGCGTCAACAGTTAGATACTTACATGCAAATCTATTCCTTGAACGAGACCTTGATGAGGCCCTCGATTTGGTCAGTCCAGCTGAATGGGTGAAGCTCTGTTTCCGTGGTTAGATCGCTCGTCGAAGTAGTGCTTCACTTGCAGTATCAAATCTAGATCTAAATTCGATCTCCGAATTTTTTCGAAGTAGCTTTGAAGGCATCCGCATTGATGGTGGCTTTGTTTCTTCTGCGTGTTAATTATGTACAATGACGCTTCGGGTCCGATTTTCGTGGAATATACACCTTTTGGCAGACGGGTGTGCTACTTTACCGTACCAGACAGCTAAGGACCGATCGTAAAAAAACCCGTATCACAAAAGCAGCGCAAATACGAAATCAAATTGTAAACGAGTGAAAGAAGAGCGCAAAGTGGCTCGGGCAAGCAAGGAAACACTGCAAATGAGTTACAGTACAGTCCAATTATAGACCCCAAAATGAAAGACGAGCGAAGGCTCCCAAAAGAAAAATTATCTGTAGCAATTCTGATAAAAAAAACCGCAGTTCCAATTTCGATCCCTCGATCGACCCATTACCAGGAAGGAATGCGTTGATCCATGCGTTTCGATTCAAAATGCGAAGCCCCACTGTCATCGTTCGACTGAGGCTCCCGTCTCCAATCGGCAGTCCTCATTCCAGGCTGAGGCTCGGGGTCCCGTTTCCAGTCGGCAGTAGGTGCACCAGATACGTCCCGTTTCCAGTCGGCGGTAGGTGCACCAGATATCTCGCGTTTCCAATCAGCTAAGCGGTGCATATCACCACGCATAGCGACGTCCTACGACAAAAGGTTCGTCATCCTCTATCGCAGCGCGTACGACATGAGAAACCAACCTCAAGTTGTATACTACGAGCCATTTCGCTTTGTTCTTTTCGAGCCATTAAAGTATCTGAGGACTGTTGGGGACTAATAAGGACGGGGTTTAGATGTGAACAGGATAGACTTACTACTTGCACAACGGGGAGGGCGCTCGCAAGAGCAACAGCGGAGACGAGGGTGAACGATAGGAAGGTTTGAAGACGCATGTTGCAGTTTTCGAAAAGGGGGAACAGGTTAACGATTCAGGCCCCCGACTACGGTCTTTATAACAGTGGTTGGGACCCCTTTCAGAGGCTGAATTTGTCAAGATTCTGAGCATGGTAAACCAAGTGAGCTGACGTGAGGCAGGTACCAAGATCGAAAAGCGATCATTGCTAAAAAGCTCAAGTGCCCTGCCAATCTTCGAGTGCCGCTCCGAATTATGTACATCTATGCCTGTCGTCCGCTGCTATCGCGCTCTTCGCCTTCTTTGAGCTCCAGAAAATCGTCATCGGAGCGTTAGAACGCGTTCTCAACTGATCAGGGACTTCGTTCCTGCCGAGCCGAGCCACAGGAGGCGAACTAGTTAATTGCTTCAACGACTCTGTTGGCCTTGACGACCACCATATCGATATACAATGAGTACAGTCTTCTAAGTACGAGTACTAGAGAAAAGCCAAGTCCCAACGCACCTATAAACGCTTAACTTGATCAGCCAAACGGAAGGTAGGCGTACGGTGAAGGAAAGGAGTTGGACGAACCAATGCCCTATCATTCCGGCGTTCTTCTCATTCGGGCCCTTTTCTTGACGTGTTCTGCCGGACTTGGATTATAGGCAAAAGGAGTTCGGGGCGGAGTTGGCAGCAAGGACGGCATTTCGTCCTCATCAGGGATTCGCCTTTTCCGATCTTTCTGAGGAGAAGGCGAAGTGAACTGCGGCTCCGTCAATCCATGCAGGGCAAACGCCTTCAAGTCGGAAGTGAAAAGCACCTGAAGAAAAGAGAATCGGTGTCTTATTTTCTGAGGAATTCTTACGAGATCAGCTTACTGAGTGAGCCCAGCCTGCATGGTCTCCCCATACTTTTACAAACTTTGTGCAAAGTTCCTCATATAGCTTGGGAGTCATGCTTGTTTTCCCTTTCGTGGAGCCTTTCATTCCATAATGTTTAATTGCTATCTGATGGACATGTGTATCTACCGGGACCACGTCGGTCTAGTAGAACCAAATCAGAGTCAGCATCTCCAATTTTACCTGAAATACCTTACCTTGTCAAGGCTCATGAGGAGCACACAATCAGCCACTTTGCGGCCAACGCCGACGAACTTGAGAAGCTCTGCTCGAGCGTCTTCCGTTGCCATACCGCGGAGCGTATGCAGGAACAATTCAGAAGGCTCGCTTGTCTGCGACGGACGAGTTGAAGTGCCGTGGGTGTCCACCAGCATCTTTGCAGTCCGGTGGATGAATTCAGCGCGATAACCAAAACCAAGAGAGCGCAGGCGTGTGCTGACGCCCGGTTTTGCTAGGACCGAAGGAGGAGGGAATGGATAATATGTTTCTTCGACGCCAGAACCGTCTGGCAGAGGAATAGATAGAAGCGGAAGAGAATATTCCTTGGCCAAGCTCTGGACCATCTTGGTAATTCGGGATATATTGTTGTTGGATGAGCATATGAACCTGGCGAGTTTGGTTAATTTCACCGGTATACAAAGCGCAAGATTGGCGACATACGAGATAAGATTCTCCCAAGGGTCTTGCCTTAACATTCTGATGCCTGTAAATCTATCCCTGATTCTTAAAAATACTTTATCTCGAGAACCCCATTGTTCATAGAGCAAGGCTAGGTCGACGTCGAGCTGAAAGTAGTCTTTGAGCCACAGCAGTGTTTCGGCTTCACGAAGTTTCCGCTCTGTCATGTTTGGTTGAGGATCTGGAAGTACAGTGCGATAAAGAATGTCAGTTGGCGTCTGCCGGAGACAGACGACGCGGTCCCGGAGACAAAAACGGTATTCATGAGTTGGCAAAGACGCGTCCGGTGATGTAATTTTCAAAGGATACGCATTCCAGCGGAAAGACTGACCGCACTTGAGAACGGCGGCAAGAGAAAGCTGGATAATTGGCAGGGATAACGCGTGAAATCCAGGGGGAAGGGTGGCCATGATGGTTAGGGACAAGGTTTAAGCGCCCATGGGTACCTTTCTTCCTCGCATCCAGTCAGTATTTTATGCTGGCTTTGACCTTACCGCAGGGTTTGTTTCTGAGAGTAGATATTGCTAGAGTGGACACGTCTTACTACTCTTTTTCGTAGTCCCCAAATTATCTGTCAAGTCCCCGAGGGTCTCATTGCCGTTCCTCAACCAGTTCCAAGCTCTACATTTCCTTCCCTTCCTCCAACTCCTTCATCTGAAACAGCTCAGTCTCCTTCCTTGCCTCCGCTGCATACCACCGCTTCCAGAAACCCTAGTCTATCGGCAGCTGTTTCTCCAACAGATGTAAGGCAAAACTCTCGCAGCTTTAGTCTGTCCCAGGGCAAGCGGTCATTATCGAATAATCCAGCCCCATTGTTCAATTTTGAGGAAATCTCAAAATATGTCATTCCTGGCCCTGCGCTCTGCGGAAGACTTATTATTTGCTCTACAAAAAGACATAGAATCATTGGATTCCCTTCCCAGCTCAGAGGGGGAAAGTATCAACGAAACTTCTTCCGATTTAATCTGTGCTTTGTATTTGAACGGACCGCAGATTTGAGTTGCTATGAGCCTATCGTACGAAAGATCAGTCGTGTACTTGCTTCCTGCGAGGTGCGCCCCTTGTCATTCACCCTTCAGGTTTCCCGTTCTTTATACCACTTTCAGGAAGAATCAGGATTCCTATCCGCACCCGGAAATGATGCTGCAATTCATGCTATCATTGAACAGCTTTATGAGGACCTGAACTCCTACTCTGAAACGTCGATCTCAATTGACCAGTTTAACTCTATTGAATTGAAAATCTTTCCATTCTACCCTAATCCTCCCGCAGTGCAAGACTGGATGGTCCCGATTGCACTCATCAACCTAGTTAAGCGAATAGAAGACAATTGGGATCTGACAATATCCAAGGTATGTGTTCGTTTAATGATTTGTTGCCTGGCTTTATGGTCGCTAGGTTTGCAAGCACATCGACGGTAAATCTGTCTCGTTTTTCCGGTGAATGATCTCTCCTCAAGTCCAGTCTAGGCATCAACCATGTCAGCAAGATTGCCTATCTAGCAGAGTGCGATATTGAATTGACCCGTAATGCCATCTCACACTTACTGTACGTCGCTGTGTCAACTCTTGAGCATTAATTCTTAAACTTCGCAGTCACTATCAAGTCATCATGACTGTTGATATTTTTCAATATTCGAATATGTACACACTTAGGAGAAGCATCCAGTGGCTAGCGGACGAGGCTCACGTCAAAGAAGAATGTGGTCCTTACTCTACAAAACCAGGTGCCCGAGCTGCCTTTTCACTGTGGAACGCGTGTTTAGCTCTCAATCTGCCTTCAGGTTTCCCGATTCCCGATTGGCCAAAGCTCTTGCATCTTTATTCACGAATGAAACCCGGACGGACAATGCTTGAATGGATGGAGGAATACAACGTCCAAAAGCTGGGAATCGACGTCCGCCGTTTTACCAGTTTTGGTGTAATCAAAGGTAAGCCATGGTTTGCATAGACTATAACACGATCCAACGCGCAGAATAGGATTTCTTCGAAGAGTGCATCGATATCCGATATTCATCCCGGGCTCAAAAGCAGCCGTTCAGTCCCCTGTCAGCGATAGTCACCCTTACGCTTCGGCTTCTTCAAATCGTAAGCGCGTAAGATCTCTTACCGGCACTTCTCTTGGCTTCCAAGATCAGAGCCCGGAAAGTTCTCCTTCAGGTCAGCAACTTCTACGGGGCAGCATGTCCCACACTTCGGCTCCAGCAACGTCTCTCAGCTCGGATCAGGCTACAAGTGCTCCTCCCACCCCTCGTGGAAGGACAAACACGACTTCAACTAATGCAGATGCCGGTCTTCCCTATGCGCGGACGCGTAGGTCCAGCGCTGCCGAGAGGATTCTCGAGCAACTCCAAAGCAGAAATCAAAATCTTATGCGCTCCCCAGGAACAGCTCACACCAGTCCACGAACATCCTGGATATCATATCCGACAGAGCCATCATCTGTTTCGACCGTAGTGCCTATTCCAGGTATTACTGCAACAGCGAGCACCCCACAGGACAGTACCGTCACACCTACACCAACCCTTATCCCTCGAATCGAACTGGGGAGGTCCGCTGCTCGACGACAATCGCTTATACCTTCCATTCCTGCTACGGCGACCACACACGCTCCTCCCAACTCCCCTAACATTCCCCGACTCACATTAAAAGCACCTCGGCCGAGGCTGGACAGGTCTCCATCAGCTCCGATCATTAGGACGTTTAATTCTATGAATGCAAAACATGCTGTTCCGCTATCATACCCGACTGAGCTATTGGATCTGCTGGACGGAGAGCACCATACAGATGATCTGGCAGTCCGGTTTGAAGCTGGCTGGCCGTTGCTCGAGGAGTGGCTCAACTCGATTGGTGAAAGTCAAAGTGGGCGAGTTTTAATCATTTACAGATAATAGTTTGGTTTAGGCTTCTACAAATCATGATTCTACAGCTTGTAAGTTTAGAGCAATGAATGGTGTAATAATAAGACAAAGCAATATGCAGATCGTGAATACATACGGCAAGTGTTCACTTGAATGAAATGTCAAGAGAAAGGTTGAAGGGAAGAGTACCAGCAGTAACAACAACATCGCCGCCGCCAGGGATAAGCTCGGACATTTTCTTTGCAAGATTAGGTCTAGTCGCTTCTTCCAGCTGAGGTGGAGCTCGCAGATATAGCTGCTTGGAAGCAGTAGACAACGACGGATTCTTGATTTGACTAGAAATGGCCAATCAGATCAACTGGAAAGTGCAAAAGCAAAAGTAACTTACATATCCTGTCTCTCTGTCAACATTTCGATTAATTCTTCTAGTGTCGTTTCCGGGTTGATGGTAAGGGGTAGAGAGTCTCCTCCACACACAGGACAATTTGACTTCTTTTCGTGCTCAAAAGTATACGAATACACCCCTTCGGTGCCAATCAACATGAAGTAGTTGTTGAGGTAAGCGGCAGAACTGGTTGCTATCTTAAATGCCTCGTTACAACAAGACGCTAATGCAAGGGATCATTTCGTGAACGCAAAAACGTGAAAGGTGGATCCCTACCAGCTATGATGGCATTGGTGGAAGCAATAGCGGGAATGATATTTTTAACAACACCCTGCGTTAATGACCAGGTAACGCCCTCAATATTAAATTCCTTGGCGCGAGCGGCTGCAACGTTGTAAAGCCAACTAATATCATCAGGATTATCTGTATCCATCTTCTTGTCTGAGAAACGTCAGCCGGTGCAGATGTGTACCGTACTACCAACACCTCACCTCCATGAATCCGTGGCCATTCTAGGACCGAGGCCCATTCGATACAGTGTTCTGGCAACCGTGGTGTGTTGGCAATCGTACAGATAGGGAAAGCGGTGGGTTTGTTGAGCATTTCGAGAGAACATTCATAGCAAGATGTAATAGTTGGGAGGATTACCCGAGCTTGACCTTTAAAACCTACAGACCGACAAAAAATGAGCAGCCGGTAGCGGAAGCATGTTCAATAACGTGTACCTTCTGTTCCACCGTCAATGAGAGGCTTTAAACTCTCCGGGTTTTCTGGGTCCACGAGATTGACCAGAGTGGCGTTGATCCACCGTCGTGCTTCGACCGAGTCCAAACCACAGATGACCAGGTTGAATTGAAGATAATAGTTATCGTCTTTGTCTTGGATCTTGCCAAAGTATCTGAAGCCTCATCGTCAGGATTCTTGTACAAAACTAAGTGTATTTCCGACCTACGGTGTGACCTTTACTCCTGGCACGCGATTCATTATAAATTCTGCAGCCACGATGGCCTTGGATTTGCCGACATCTTTAGGTCTTGAGAATCATCTCAGTACGTCTTGATGATGAAGATTGAGAAGCTATATACCTGAATAAAAACTGGCGATTGAGATTACTAATGTCGATAGTGTCCATGTCGATGACATGAATGTCCTTGAAGCCAGTTAGAGCCAGATTAGCGAGAATTTCGCAACCAAGACCGCCGGCTCCAATGACGAGAATCTTGGCCTGGTTTCTTAAAAAGTCTTTTACCTGGATGGGGCAGAATGAATATTGTCTCATGAGTATTGAAGACGCGTACATACACCGTCGCCAGCCATGAAGCCCTCGTCGGTACGAGGTCCTGGCGCATCGAGAATTTGATCAATGTGATAGTAGCGCCCCTCCCAATCATTGGCATCTTGTGAAGTGGACATGGATCGCGAAATTAAGAAGGAAGGATGCAGATGCGAGTCAGGGTAAGAGGCGTAACACCGGCGCTTGGGTTACGAGCGTTTAAATATTTTCTTCGACCACCATCATGGCTGGGTCTGTTATCCAGTACAGTGGCCACCAGTACTTCAGACATCGACTGGTACTATCTATTCTCAGCGGAAAACCTGTCAAAATTGAAAAAATCAGGTCCGACGACAAAAATCCTGGTCTTCGAGGTTGGTGTTTTCTCCCACAAGTTACGCGCTTTACACTACAATTTATTGCGTAGATTTCGAAGTTAGCCTGTTAAGACTTTTGGAAAAAGTCACCAATGGAACTGTCATCGAAATTTCAGTCACAGGTGCGTGTAGCAATTCCAATCTAAAACCCAAAACACCAGTAAACCACAAAGACAGGTACTGCAATACTGCTCAAGCCTGGAATCATCGCTGGTGGACCTTTGGTCCACGATTGTCCTCTTACAAGATCAATCGGATACTTCCTGGAGCCGATAATCATGATAGCGCCGTTTGCGAAGAAACCCTTGCAGCTTACTCTTCGTGGAATAACCACTGACGACAATGATCTTTCGGTAGGCAAACCGACTGGTTGCGTAGCAGCTATTTGACGCTTATACGGTAGGCAGACTTGATACGAACAGTGACGCTCCCTCATTTGCAATTGTTCGGTATCTCTGATGGTTTGGAACTACGGGTGCGTTTGGTTCCAATGAATAATGCTGCGAAAATTGCTCATCAGTGATTTAGATTAAAAAACGAGGAGCTCCTCCAGGGGGTGGGGGTGAAGTGCAATTTCTTTGTCCGATCGTGAAACAAGTCAAGACTTTGAACTTTGTCGAACCAGGAAAGATCAAACGAATTCGAGGAATTGCGTGAGTTCGAACGCCTGTCTTCATGCCCTTTCTTCCATTGACTTTTTCCGCTTCCTCAGACATGCAGTCCGCGTCAATCCTCAGTTCTCTAACCGTATGATCGAGGCTGCGAGGTCAGTATTGAATCGATACATACCGGACATTTATCTGTACTCGGATGTGTACAAGGGAGAAGAAAGTGGAAAGTAAGCCTGCGAAAGTCCCTTTTCTTTTTTTCCGCTGAATCTCACCCGCGCTTTCTAGATCACCAGGATATGCTCTGAGTCTTTTGGCAGAATCCACAACTTCAGCTTTGTTCTGCTCCGAGGCCACATCAAAGCCTGGTGTTGCTCCAGAGGACATTGCGTTACAAGCGACGCGTGCTCTGCTATCTGAAATTAGCAAAGGGGGATGTGTTGACCAGAAGCACCAGTCGTTAGTGCTTCTGATGATGGTACTTGGTAGTGAGGATGTCGGGCGATGTCGAATGTCCCAACCAACAACCCGAACGTCAGTCCTTATTCGGCTTGTTGTTTTGGTAGGCTGATTTTGTCTGTAGGATTCAATTTCTCAGGGATGTTCAGGACTTTTTTGGAACGTCTTTCAAGATTGTTCCTTCAGACCCCTCGAAGCCTGACTCATTAGACCTCTTATATTCTTGCTACGGCACAGGATATGTGAATGCAAACAGAAACCTTGCTTAGAAAGTAAATATGCTGCAAAAGTATTATACATTGTTTTCGTGTAATGATTGTACAATTATTCGCCCTGTAATCCCAATGTAATGCTACTGATATTCGTGTTCTATGAATGGTTAGTAACAAACGTAACGACACCATACAGAGATACATACCATCGTTGACGAGCAAGCATTATTGCAGCCATGACTACTGCACCAGCGACAAAGTTCGCGAGAGGGAGAAGAAGGTTTGATCCAAACAGGTGTGAATTTGGAGGTTGAACTTTGTCTGAGCCAGGGCTGTCCAAGGATGAGGGTGAAGGTTTGCCGCTGCTGACCTCTTCAAAGGTGGGAACACGATTCTTCTCCCAACCTTCATCCAGCAATTTTTGAATCATGTCATCATCAAGCGCGATGAAGTCCTTCAGACGCCATTCATTGCAGATTCTAGACATCCACTTCATCCGTTTCCTTCCAGTAGCCCCTCCAATTTCGGGAACGCGACCCTTGAGCTGAGAACGAAGTTGACCTATTTTCGAAATAGCTAGACCTTCGTGTCCCTCTAGACTGGCTCGTACTTTGTCCTTGATCAATGCAGCGATACGAGGTCCATTCCCATTAGAAGAAATCAAGATCTGGAGAGGCCCATCACGAATTTGAGCACCAAAGTAAAAGTCACAAAGGTCTGGAATATCGGCAGCGTTCACGGGAATCTTGGCTTTGCGACAGAGCTCGACGATTTCCCTGCTGGCAGCAGGGCTGTCTATGGCGGTGAGAACGAGATCCATTTTATGCAGTTCGGCGGGACCGGTGAAGCGTCGATCGTAGTAGGAAATACGCTGCGGATGATTATCGATGTACATCTTGGTAGCAGGACAGAGGCCTTTTTCGGGGCAAAGAATTGTGATATGTGCGTCTGCTCCCAGAAGATGTTCGACGCGTTGAGAGGCAACTTCACCCCCGCCGACGAGCAGGACCCGTTTATCCTTTAGCTGCCAAGCGATCATCAATGATCCTCCGCTGGGCGAGGGACTGTCGACTGGTTGTGTTTGCATGATGGACGTCGAGGAGAAGGAACTGGCCGGCGCTAAAAATTTCAGAAAAGGAAAAATGATTTGTAAGCCGGTCGAAGCTGTCCGGGGCTGACTGGCGCGACTTGCTCCTGTCCTTCACACTGTACCTTCATTATGCCAGCTACCGATCTCAACAAGTCCGGCTGGGAACAATCAGATTTCCCAGTTTTATGCGAAACATGTATGTCAAGAGGTGATTGGTCTCATTGGAGCTGGCTCATAATTTTTTAGGTCTGGGTGATAATCCCTTCGTTAGGATGGTTAGAATTTTTCGAGTTCATGTGGACCTAGGAATGCTTCTAACTCGTTTGTTTTCAGTCCAAGCAGGAATTTGGGCGGTCCTGTGGAACATGTGCCAGGCCTTTTACCGTTTTTCGTTGGAATCCTGGCTCGGGGAGTCGTTACAAAACGACCGTAATTTGTCAGACCTGCGCAAAGATCAAGAATGTTTGTCAGACATGTCTTTTGGATCTCGAGTATGGTCTGCCAACTCAAATTCGGGACACCGCGCTAGGCTTCGTGAACGAAGCTCCGACGAGCGATATTAATAGAGAATACTATGCGCAGAATATGGAGGGAAAGGTGCGTCCTGGATTTCATGTTAGCGAAAGGTTGTTATTGACTATTCTTCAGCTTGAGGGAAACAAGTCTGGTCTCGATATCGGCAAAGCACAGTCGGCAGGCAAAGAGATGCTCAAGCAGCTCGCACGGACAGATCCATATTACAAGCGCAACCGTCCAAAAATCTGCACATTCTTTGTTAAAGGCGAATGTAATCGAGGTGCAGAATGTCCTTATCGGCATGAGAAGCCTGTGGACAATGAACTTGCACATCAAAATATACAAGACCGCTACCATGGTCGCAATGACCCTGTAGCTCGGAAAATTTTGACGAACCATGCTGAGAGTCAAGGACTTAAACCGCCAGAAGATCAGACTATTGTACGTCATTTATTCCCTCATTCGTAAGTTTGATATCTGAACATTGAATTTCAGACCTCTTTATTCCTTTCTTCCCTTTCGCCCAACTCTACTGAACTTTCGATACGCACTCGGGTATTGCAATCATTAACATCGGTAGAGCCTGCTCAACTCAAATCAGTTGTACATGTCGCCAAGTCAAGGTACGCATCCCTATTGTGTGTATCTGATCATTTTATACTTAACTTGGTCTATTCTCCAGATGCGCATTTATCAATTTTAAGGAACGTGAAATTTGTGAACAAGCCGCGCAAGCTTGGGCTAACGGCCTCGACATTGATGGAGAGCGAGTGACTGTGAAATGGGGACGGTCGAAGCCCTCCAATTCTGCAAAAGCTACACCTGCAGCTTCACCAGTGACTGTTGGAGCGTAATAATAATTTATTTGTATTTTGTAGACTGTACGAGCTATGTGTACTGTATGTATGTCGGGCCGCTACTTCCGTTCCGTTTGCATACGGGTCAATGATGCTTCTGAAAATAATTTTTGAGGTTTATTTCTGATCATATCGACTAGTTTACTTTTGTTGGCTGGCTCTGTAAAAATAATTCTGCAAACCTGCTAAGCAAGACCCAAGATCACAGCAAGTTGGAGCCTCAAGGCCTCATGTGACGAACCAAAATTTGAATCATTTATAAAAACTAGCTAGCCGGCTGTCCTCTCTTTTTCCAGGCATCCCCCCTCCTCGCCCTCACCTCAATTTCGCCTGTAATGTCTTTAACCCGTTTTTCTTCTTCTCACTGTGCCTTTTCAGGCGCGTCCGCTCTTTCTAGACGTTCTTTTACCGGGTCTTCCAGGCGATCTCTCGCTGCCCTCGTCAACGGCTCAAAGCCTTTGCAGGAACCTCTGCATCTTAGTGTTGACGACGGCTACGGTTTCGCCCGGCTAAAAGCTGGCGACAGTCTCGGTCAACATGACAGGTTCTCAATCATAAGACGACTCGGGTGGGGCATGTATTCTAGTACCTGGCTGGCCAAGGACCACGAGTTAGTGATTTCCATGTTTCCTATGCAGCCCCGACAGCTAATTCGCCCTTCCACTCGCAGGGACTCGAAGCATGTAGCTATCAAAGTCCTCACAGGTTTTGCAACTCGACTCGCTCAAGATGGATTGACTCCGGAACTTGATGTTCTTCGCAAACTTTCCTCAAGTCCTCATGCAGCAGAGCCCAAGGAAGGCCACTGCCTCTCTCTGCATTCCAACTTTATGCATCCAGGCCGATCTGAGACCGGCCCTCATCTCTGTCTTGTAACAGATGTCTTCGGTGGCGACGTAGAGCATCTCAAGCGTAGCTATGCTCGTAACGGTTTCCCTCTCAGTCTTGCCAAACGTATCTTGTTCCATACGTTGAAGGGTCTAGCGACCATGCATAAACTGGGCGTCGTCCACACAGATCTCAAGCATGACAATATTCTCTTCGACAGAGGACACACCTCGGAGGCTGATTTTGGCTCTCAGAATCCGCTTCCTGTTCCATCTGTTGATGAGGCTTTAGATAGGACTTTTGTTATCGCTGACTTTGGCAACGGTAAGAAGCATCTTAGTAAAAGAACCGCGATTCTAATTGAGTTTTTTACGTATTGCTCCAGCCCAATTCATCGGGCGAACCAATTTTGATGAGATCACGGCAGAGGCCTTGCGAGCTCCAGAAACGTTGCTTCGTGGGCCATGGGATGAGAAAGTCGACATCTGGACATTTGGTTGTTTGGTATGTTACATTCTTCCGCTCCAAGCATCGTGCTTATGTCTATTTTTTATCCTTCCACCCAGGCGTTCGAATTCCTCTGCGGCCAGACCCTGTTCAAGAAGCGTTCATACTCTGAGCATCTTCTGGACGCAGTCGGAAGTCACCTCTGGAGGATGCAGTGCTTTACCGATGAGAAATTTGAACCCGAGCAATTGAAAAGTAGCGAGTTAGGGTTTAAATACTTTGATCATTCTTGTGAGTGGTCTTGTGGCTCCGCGCGCGAGATTGGGACCGCGGTAATGCCCACGTTTCCTTCCCAACCCTGCTCACTGCTTCCCTCCTAGGCCAACTCAAGTCCCACCCTCCAATGTTCTCCCACACTGTCTCCAAGATCCTGGCAAATTTCAACATTCTGGACAATGAGCAACTGCGCACTTCTGCCGCCTTTCTACACCGTTGCCTTCGTCTAGATCCTCGCAACCGGGCATCCGCAGATCAACTGCTCGATGATCCGTTTTGGGAGGGTGTAGATGTTAGAGAGTGTGTTACTGCGGTGGCATAGGCACAGCGCAGAAAAACGAAGAAAGAAAGTTTTTAAGAAATAGAATAAAGGGTATCCTATTCCTGACGGGTAATTTTGTCTTGTCGTTTCTTTGGGATTTTCGGTTGTTTTTTTCCTTGGGTTTTCTTGGTGTTCAAGTGACGTACATATTTATTTCGCTTGGGCTTTTGGTGTGAACACAGCACACGCGCAAAGTGACCTTGTGGACTTCAGTCTGTTTTGGATCCACATTGTCATTTTCCTCCTCGGTTTCATAGACACGAACTCGTACAGGACTTTGGTGGTACTCGTCTGCCTAACTTATTAAACACGCCAACCACTGTGCATAGATATATACTCTTGTGTTTTCGGTTTCGCTTCTTTTCCTGGGGTTTCTGGGTTAACTTGTTTGGGCTTTTTGGGGGGGTTTATGTTTGTGGGTAAATAGGGAATCATCGGGGGGTTATAACAATTGCAATGTTATGGGGTGCCTCTGTATCTTAGCGTTGGAACCTTTGAGTGATTGATGAAGCTGTAACATGTAACATTCTATACTCACCAAAAAAGGAAAGATTGTTGCGTTGAGTACGTCCAGCTTTGACATTTATGTAATGAGGGTGCTTCCGGCATCCGGTAACTGATCGCCACCGGCGCTCCCCCACACATCCCCATGAAATGTTCTCGCAACTTCTCTCTGCGACTGTCATCGAGGCGAGTCCCATAAAGTTGCCATGACTTCAAAAAGCCAGCTTCCGCCTACCACGAAAGCCATAGTCGTCCGCAAACGGGAAACAAAGTCAAGCAATGGTTACGTGAATGACGCCGCTCTCGAGGTCCTACCGATTCCGCAACTGGAACCAGGGCAACTCCTTGTAAAAATAAATGCCGCAGGCTTTAATCATCGAGATGTGCGTTTTCAATCTGCTTATACGTGCGCTGCAGCTGCAAATGCTTGTTGGCTTACACGAGTCCGCTCTTAACAAAGGTATGGATCAGGAGGGGACAATACCCGGCTATACTAGCTGGTGCTGTTTACGGAGCAGATGGCGCAGGTATCAACGAACCCTTCGCACTATACCACTAACCCTCAACGTTTGTATCTTCCAGGAGTGGTAATCGCGTCTGGCGACGCCAACGACAAACTGCTCAACCAAAGAGTCTTCCTGACTCCATCTCATGGATGGGATAGCGATCCCGACGCCCCCGAGTCTATGTAAGCTTTAATCCTCGGACTTGAACACAGCAGCGTGTATTCAATTGCATGTCGAATATTAGTTTTAGCGTCATCGGAGGCGTCGCTTGGCCATCCCTCGGTACATTCGCGCAATATGTCGTTGTCGATAGGGACGAAGTGATACCCTCCGCCCCTCATCTGAGCGACATTCATATGGCCGCATGGCCCGTCGCAGGGATCACTGCGTGGAGGTTGGTAATGTCATTGTATGCTCTCCCCGATGTAACTCGATCTTCAATCTCTGCAGAGCAACGATGGTCAATGCCGCGGTCAAGCCAGGCCAAAACATCCTCATCACTGGGATAGGAGGGGGTGTAGCTCTCACTGCGCTGCAGCTGGCCGTTGCCCAGGGTGCGTTGGTCTATGTGACTAGCGGAAGCCAGGACAAGATTGACAAGGCGATTAAATTGGGAGCTAGTGGAGGAACAAGTTATAAAAATTGTATCTCTTTGTTCATACCGCTCTAGGATCCCACCTCTCATCCTCGATATTTTCCACAGCCAACTGGCCCAAAGAAATCCACAAGTTGGTGATGAAAAACACTCCGGCGGGTTTCCCAGCCGTCCTCGACGCAGTTATCGATTCTGGTGGAGGGGAGATCATGGCTTCAGTTAGCTCCATTCTGAAGCAAGGGGGAAGAGTGGTTTGTTATGGAATGTGAGAGTGTTGAACATCTCGAAAGGAAACGACCTTGTTCATCTTTTTGCTTGATAGGACTGCGAACCCCAAGATCACCTTTACAATGCGGGAAGTTCTGAGAAATCAAAAGCTACTGGGTAACGTTTTGTCTCTTTATTCATCGCATCTCCTCTAGTTCAAACATTTCTACTATTCAGGCTCGACTATGGGCTCAAAGCAGGATCTCCGTGATGCTACAGAGTTTTTGTCCAAACATAAAATTGTTCCTGTCGTATCGAATGTCTTCAAGGGTCTGGAAAGTGCAGAGAAGGGATTCGAAGTACTGAGATCTGGAGAGCAATTTGGCAAAGTGGTAATCGAGATAGCAGGGGACTCAAGTGCGAAGGCAAAGCTATAAACAGTCACGGATATAAACTGAGTGCGAATACAGAATTTTGCGTGAATAGCAGCAGGTCTCCATTACAATTCTACACAACCGAACTGTACCCCTCTATATATGAAGAAAACGGGTCGTTCGATTGACGTTAAGATGATCTAAAAGAATACATATTGTATAAAGTTAAAAGTTCGTTAATCAGGCTCAGCATTCGGCAGACGATTGCTTTCGTTCAAAAGTAGTGCTCAACTAGCACAGAGCCCGCCAGCGATAAAAGCGCACAGCCAAATGAACCACTGGGAAAATCCTCTTCCATTCGCCAACGCTCGTCCAAGGTTGACGAGGACTGGCCCCGCTAAAAAAATCTTAAGTATTGTCAAAAACGAATAGAAAAAGGTAAAACGTACGACAGATCCCAGATATTCCCCATCCAAGACCAAAAAATGTCGAGCCAATCAGGAGTTTTGCATCTACCTTACTAGGTCTAGGTATCGCCCATGTGCCTCCCAAAGCCGGTTTTTCAGGGCCACGGAAAAAATGATACAGAACTGCGCCAAGAGGAATGGCCCCGAGAGCGAGGAATGCCAATGAAGGATCGAAAGCCGAGTCGAAAGGGAGAAGAAGGAAAGCGAGCACTTTTTTCGGGTCAGTCATATTGGACAATCGCAACGCCAGAGCAAACTCGACGGTGGTGGACAGAAAAGCCGCAAGTCGCGCGATAGGACGAGAAGGCGAAGAAGTGTTTGGATTCGTTGGTATCATTGACGCCTGTCGTATAGCATGTATGAGACTGAATACCATGTGAAGCTGGATTGGGGACGAACATGCGCGTATAATGAGATGGAAACGAGCTGGGGAAAGATTTGAGCTACAAGTAGAGCCGTGTCTGTTGAATTGACATTCCAGTTTGGCTTATTGACAGATGAGAACGTCCGAGGATATAGCATTCGGGTTGTAAGCACTGCTGTGCCAAAAAAGGTCGCTGTTGCTGCAATTGACCTGCATTTGCGATTATGAGGAAATGGCGAGTTTGATAAGCCACAGTGAGCTAGATGTTAACGTTACCTTTTCGAAAAACGCGATAACCCTGCGAGCATATGCCTGAAAACCAGTACGTGAGATTCCCGGAAATTAAACACGTGTTTTGCGCGTACCCGGACGTGCATCCATTGGACATCTAGTCAGATATTCGTTAGAACAGTCGCAAGACAAACAGTCTGAAAGTACCTTTGTTCCGAGCCCAACCAAAAAGCCAGAAATTAACAATGTCGGTAGCGAGAGGGAACCGTATGCTGGTCCGTCTCCCTCGATCGCACCAACAACCAGACCTCCGAAGATCAGCCCAAGAGTCGCAACAATAGCTTCACGATTTCCCTTTACTGCTCGATGCACAAAGCCTTTGTGACTAGAATATCAGTCCGGAACTGATTTCGCGTTTTCAAAGCTTACGGACCGGATATTCCAAATACGTTCCCGTTCAATAGAGCCAACGAGTGGACTGGAAGAGTAAGACCAATGCCTCCAAGAAAAGACGTGAGCGGAGTGGGAACAGACATCGAGGACGTATGAAGAGGCCTGTAATGAAACCCTGTCTTTATATCATATTCCTGGAAAAAAGCGGATAGGGTTGACGTTGCTGGTCTGAAGGACGTGTGTAAGAATGCACGCAAAACATGTGATCTGGCATTCCGAATTCAGAATTCGAACGCGCATCACGGTATAGGCGATTGCGGGAAACAAGCGGGAATTATCCAAAGGTACTCCAGTTCCGCACCCGAGCGGGTCTCCTCCCGCAATACGAAATGTTGACCTGTCATTGAGGCGTCTCTAGTCCATTAAGCGTGTATGAGTACAAGTTTATAATGATCACAAGTCACAATCCTCTTTCCAAAACTTCCTGCGCCTCCTCTTCAGTCATCTTTGTATCCTCATCTATTACTGCTGCCACCTTCTTCAACTGCGCGTCAACCTCCTCATCTTTGACTCCAGGCGCCCCGATGTCCCTCAGGCATTTCCCAATCATCCCTCTCCATTGAGTATGCCCCTCAACCTCTTCAAAATGAACATTCTCTACTCCCTGCACATCGACAGGATGTAAACCAGCTATTTGCCAGCTTACGTCCGAGGCTCGGGAGAGGACTGCCAAGACATAATCTTTACTGGCGTATCCATTAACAAGTCGACCAGCAACAAGACGGCGAACGCTGGACCAAACAGCCGGATCAGTCGAAGCTGGTGTACCAAAAAGGTACACATCCTGGATGAGATGTGACGTTTCGGAAGGGGGAAGGGCCGCGACGCGCTTGAGAGCTTCGAGAATGACCAGGGAGCCGAATGAGTATCCTATCAATGTGACGGGTCGATTTCCGAATACGCGTTTTGACAGCAGATCGCCTAGAACCGCCCCTGCCTTGAGTGCTAGAGCTTTGGTATTCATCCAAGGGTTGTCTAATGAAGAAGAATGAATAAAGAGGGAAGCGAATTCCTGTCAAAATCTCACCAATGATTTCTCCAATCTTCAGTAGAGCTATTGGACCAAGGGCTGCAAGTAGACTCGCAAACACAGTGTGACGAATGATCTCGGCTCGCACATACTTCATAGCGTTTGTCTTGATCAAGGCATAGAGCGCATCTGAGAGTTGTTCCAATGCTTTCACTTCCTATCTGGCAATCAGCATCCGCCCTGAGTATCTGTTCCATTTACACCTACCCATTTCAACGCCAGAGTGTCATCTCCATCAAAGACGGTCCACGGTGCCGTGACGTCTGCTTCTGAAGATAGCCATCCACTAATACATAGGCGAACGCCGAGCGTTTCGTCTCCATTCGTATTGGCAGTCACAGGGACAATGGCTAGATCGCGAATTTCTCTAGTATGTCGTTGAACCATATTCGCAGTTGATTTAGCACCATAAACCCCGAATAGTGCGCCACAGATGGCAGAAGATCCGGCGAGTCCACTCGCAAGCAACCCAGCTGCAGTTCCCCCTACACCTAGCCATCCGAGAATAGTTGAGATGCTTGCTCCAATTAAAGGTGCTGCAAGTCCACCAGTAACGCCGACTAGAACGCCTCCCGCAACGGCTGCGGCACCCATACCGACCAACCGCAATGTTTTATTCTTAGAAGCATGAGCTTTGGTACTTGCTTCAGCTTTCTGTTGGGCCTCTTGAAGAGCCTGGTCAGGATGCTTCAGGGTCATGACGATCAGCTCTTCATCTGGGACAACATGATTAGGGAAGCTGGTGAGTAAGAAGGATCGCGTTCGAGCAGAGTATTGCTTTGTAGCAGCTATGCTGAGGAAGAGAACCGCGTTGAGTACAGATTGGAGGCGCTCAGGCGATATCCCAGGGAGATCTCCTAGTAGCTCGGTCAGGTTTTGTGGGAACAGATGCAACGAGTCTTTTAACCTATCGATGTATCTGCTAGCTCGTCCAACACCGGACATTCATCTTGCAAAATAGTCTCTGAATTTTCCAGAAATAATCCTGCAAATCAAAGTCTTACCTCCGTCCGGCTGGCCACAAACCATGTAAGACTTTTCGACTAGTTCCTGCGCCCATTCATTTATTATTCTGCTAAATTCATTTTTCCTCTTTTCCCTTCTTTCGACGTGTAATGTTGAAAGATTATATTCTGCCAGCGCATGAAGTTGCGCAGAATTTCTATACGCAGCTAGTCGCCGAAAGATGTACTGGAAGAGGGTGTCTTGATCTGAATCTGTCAGGTCTGTTGGAGGTGCGATTTTTTCGAGTGAAACTGCCATATTGAAGTTCCTACGTCCAGCGCAAGATGAAAGTTGAGAGGAAGCTGAGAACAGTGAACAGCCATTTTGTGGTGCAGAGCCAAAAAGCGCCCTAATTGATTCTAATTTAGCTAATATATGTTTTTGCTAGTTCAAACGTTCATCTCCAAAACCTCTCTCTTCTTCTCATCCATCATCTCACCGGTCATGTCCTTCTCCCACTTTATCAGTATATTCTCATCCTCATCAATCAAATCGCTCATGTTGTCCAATCCACTCCATTTAACTAACCCATCTTTCCTAAAGTCTACCACCCGCTGAGGGTAGAACATATGGCATGTCGGCGCGAACGCTTCCCGGCCTTCCTTGGTGTTAATTCCCTCAATGAGGGTAGGAAACAGCAAGATCATGTTCCTCCCCTCGTCCATAATTGGCGTACGACAGAAGGCGCAGGACACTTTGCACGGAAGATGGTGCGATATGTCAAAATTCGAAGGATCATACCATCCAAGTTCATGGTGTCCATGTGTAAAGTTGATGTCCTTTTTGTGGAATATGGCTGCCCACTGAAAAGGAGACTGCAAGCGAGTCTAGTCAGTTGCAGTGTTTTCGAACACTTGAGTTTCGTACGTACCCCGTGAAGTCTCTGACATGTCGTGCAATGGCAATATTTCGAAGCCAGAGGTTTTTCTCTGCTGAGCTGGTATTTGACTTTACCGCAGTGGCACCCTCCTCTCCACTTTACAGGAAAGGTCTCGTTACTCTCGTGTATACGGTATGGCTCTCGGTATTTCCACTGGTCTTCAGGTCTGTCCGTTGAGTCGCCTGCCTGATATTGGTGTGCACTGGGATTGATGTTTCCTGTTTTGTGCTCTTTTTCACCGTTCTCTTTCTGGTTTGCGGGCATTCTGGAAAAAGGTATGAAAAAGGTACGACTAGATAGACCGGGTCTCAGTTGGCGACTGAAGAATTGTCGCTTGAAAGATGGTCTCAAAAGGCGAAAGAAAGCGTGGATACAGAGACCCCAAGAGTTATCATCTTTGCCTCTACATACATCACTGACACAATGGATGCTTAAACTGTGAGGTGGATATGACCTAAGTGCCTAGAATGACCGTTTCGCTGACGTTTCGATACCATGTTTTCCATGTAATACTAATTTGTGAATGATTATATAGGCTACATAAAGTCCATAAATGCGTCCGTGAAGTAAAAGTATAGCGATCTATCGTCTAGCCTGACCCTAAAATAGAACTCAGACCAAGGGAGTCGACAAAGCTCTGGAATGATGACATGAGCAAACAGCTATACAGCATAAAGATTTTAATAGCACGTACCTTGAGCGTCGACTCATCGAAGGGACAGCTGATACTGAAGGAATTACTGACAGTTGGCGATATAGTGACAACCAAAATTCGGACATCGACCTAAGCTACCAGATTAACAACCGGGACATCCAAAGCGCGCAGAGAGCAAACAGACCTGGATCTTGTAGTCGACGGTCAAATCCGCCTGTGAGCCTCCCAACACACCACACTTTTTAGCCATGTCTATCAGAATGGCATAATTTGGATCCGAGGAAAACTCATAGTCAATCTCGAACGGGAACGTGAAATTGGTGTTGGAGTGAGATGGGAAATTAACATTGGACTTGTTGCCATTGCCAATGCCGGTACTGCTACCATTGAGAGGGTATGTGAGCTGGCAGCCAGAAGATGAGAATAGTTACGGCAGGGAAAATGAGCGCTTACGTCGAGTGTAACTTTTTTGAGATCGACGGCGAAATAGTTGGGGTTACTAACACTTATGTTGACTTCAAGAGGGACCTTGATGCCACTGGTTTGTAATTGAACCTACGTGTGATGCTAAGTAAGGACAAAGAGAGCAGCAGTTTAGGAAAGAGCAACCAACCCCGTTAGTACCAGCGCTCGTCAATCCTGCACTCCCGATGACAATACTAGGTGGTCTTATCCACTGTTATATCTTGAATTAGATAGAGACGAACGTGGAGCGAAATCACTCACCAAGGCGAGAGCAAGTAGTATGCTGACGATCATGAAAACCGCAATCATAAGCGTACAGCAAATAAATCTTCCGATGCACGATCCTCTTCCGCCCTGTAAAGATTATAGTCCAAATCCTGAAGAACAGTCAAGTAAAGTACCTTTGTCCACAGATTTTCATCTCGAAATTCCCTCCTGTATTGGCTAAAGTTTGCTGCCCTGGGGCGTTGAACGTTAGTTTCAGGCTTGCTCTCCGGGCTTGCCATGACCGTCCAGAGAAAGCAGAGTCTTACTTTTCTCCCCTCGGTGATCCAAACTCTCCCCGGTCAAAACCGCTTACTTGATCTGGGCTTTTAGTGCGAGCGGCTTGAGCTGAAACAAGAGGCCGCAGTAGACAAAACGTTAAGCATGACGTAGCTAGGCTGACGCGATACCCGCAATTCAGCGCTCACCATTTGGCTGGTATGCGGTACTATGGTCTTGATATTGTTCGTAATGCTCAAACGGGTTCGCGGTAGGAGCCTCGTATGTGGCATGCGGCTGGGGATTCGAATATGGATTGAATTCGTGATTTCCAGCGTATTGATCGCGGTACGCCATTAGGGTGAATTTGATGAGCTTAGGAACAGCAGAATTAAGGTGAAATAGCTATTACGAAGCCGGATATCGAGGATCCCAGCGCAGATGGAAGAGAAAGAAAGAAAGAAGACCGCAATGAAAAGCTATGATGACACACATGGTGCCCACGCCAATATGTCTTCACCGCCTCGCAACCGCAGCCGCTTGGGACCTTACATAACGGGCTGCGCTCAATAACCACTATTGTATTCAAAGCTGAGCATAGAATTTCTTTGATCTTCAGGCATCTTCTTAAGTACCCTAACAGCTTTGTTTGGAAGATCTGGAGTCTGGACTCCGTTTTCCAGAAAGCCCTGTCCGTACTATAGGTATGTACTGCAAGGTGGCACTGGCAACATGTCGGACGTGCTGCCACCAAGGCGCTTGTTTTTGAACTCAAGAAGATGGCTATGATAACATAGATATACTATCTAGCTAGGCATAGTTGGTGGCAACCCGGGTCTAAGGAGTCGGGAAAACAATTGACAGGTGCAAATAGTCCGATTCTGTGTTGCCCTAAAGTTCGCGCCCGCGATTTCCCTTGCACATCTAAGATCTTTCGCTCGGTGAGGGCGAGAGGTTGCACCGGCAGCACCCAGTCTTGCTTTATCGTGTCTGCGAGTGCCGTGCCAAAGAGTGACTACACATACAAAGACAGACGAGGGAGATACGTAGTAGATTCAACTAGCTTTTCATAGGAAAAGCAATACTTGGCATTCGATCCACTCGGAATCGAAAAACAAGAATAGAGCGAGCTACCGGAGCTAGCGTCTGAAATATATACATATTTCGATCAGTCGCGGAACGAATTCATGTTGAAGACTATCAGTTTTATATAGCGTGTGATTTGTGCGTTGATATCTCCTTGATAGCTAGCTGCAAAGGGAAGGAAATACTTGATAGTTACTTCTACCGAAGGCGCACCAGAGAAGCTTCGGAACCAAGTAATTAGAAATCTATGTAGCATGGACTTTTCGATCGTAAATTCCGGAGACGATAGAAGAAAACAAGAGCGCTAAGCCACAACTCAGAATGATAGATTCTTTCCCAGCTTGGTTAGTCCAGGAGTCGCGTTGCAAGGCCCAAATAAGCATATATGGAACTTCTTTACTTTTCCTAGGAACTTCTTACTCTGTTGAGTAAGAGTACAGATCAAGCAGCAGCATGTAGAAATAGTACAACGTCGAAACGTAAGAAGCCTCAAAGCAAGAGCAGTCCAGCGGCATGAGTTTTGCTTCCAGTAGCACGCATGTCAACCCGCCTTCACGAAGGTCCTTCATTTTCCAGGAATAAAAGGTACTCTCTGAGCACTGCCACCACCATTAGTAGAATTCGACTGAGCTCTAGTTAAAAGAACATTCGATTTCGGATTTGGAGTGCCGTTGAGGTGAGACGATGTAGCAGGACGGAAGTTACCGCGCGCGGAATTAGTGTGAGGAGGAGCAAAACGCTGAGAGTTTGATGAGAAATTGGAAGTGTTGCCCGCGAAAGTACCAGGAGGGGGCGGGAATCGTTCGTTCAACGGCAGAAGACGGTTAGTGTTCGGCTGTGGGTTTGCAAGGCGTTGAGAAGAGGATCGATTTCCAGTAGCATCTCGAGAGGACCCCGGAGGTTCTATGGAAGAGTAAAAGGTTTTGGGATTAGGAGAAGGCGTAAACTTTGCAGGAATGGGCGGAGGAGGCATTTGTGATTGAGACGTGTTGTGACTTTGACGGTTCTGAGGAAGTGGACGGCGGAGTTGTGTGTGGGCTGACTGGGCATGAGACAATTGAGGGAGCCGCATTTGAGCTTCTTGAGCCGGAGAGTAGGAAAACCGTCTTTTGAAGAGATTAGCAATTGAAATGGAAAGGAAGGAGATACATCACGCACTGTGTAAAACGACTAGACCCTGGACGTTCGGAGTGCTGAGCTTGAGCAGGCAAATTTTCAGTTGGAAAAAAATCGCGATTGGATGAAAGGTGAGGAGGATTTTGCCCAGGAGGAAGTGTGATTCTGGTGGGTCCTACGGGCATCGCGACTACTTGGGGGCTGGATGACGTTGGCGGACTTCATCCAAAAAAAAAGGCGCCTTCGAAAATGGGAACACACCGAGAATTGTAAGGACTTACTTTGAGAAGTCAATCATTTGCCGCTTGCCATTGGTATTAAGATAAGCAGCTGGTTCATGTCCGTGAGGACCGTGGCTTTGCCTGCCGGTGAGCTGGACCGTTAACATTTCGTTCGCCCTGAGAGTGGGAGAAAGTGTGTGTGAGGGAAAGAAACCGGAGAGTCGCTCATGCGTACTCCTTAAGTTGAGCATTCTCTCTCCTAAGTTTCTCGATGTAAGCCCTATGCTGCTGCTGCTTCATTTGAAGATGTCGAATCTGAGCCGCCATGGATTCTTGTTGGAACTTGCGGCAAAGATGAGATGAAAGAACAAACACGAGAACTGTTGGACGCACCTTGACCGCAAAAGCTGCTGAATCTAAGATGCAAGGAATAGGGCGGAACCATTCTGACATCGGGGGCTCCATCTAAGGTCGACTTGAGCACATGAAGTACGATTTTCTAATCGATACGCACATCATTTTGAAGAGGTACAAGCAGAATTCCTCGGGCTCCGCAATGCGCGCAGCTTTGGTCGGAATCTTGGACGTAAGAAAATGAGTATGTGATCTTCCATGGTGTACGGAAAACCGACTGAGATGGTTGTTGCAGACAACATGGCCGCATTCAGTGAGCCAAAATGGCACAGTTGCCCCTGCTCCAGATGCGAATGAAAGATGACATTTTGAGCAGGAGACAAACTCCCAGTAGTCGAATTCCGATGAGTTCGATGGCTCTGCAGACATGAGTTGGTGTGAATATGGCAAGAGCGACCCAGAATGAGGGATACGAGGCGCCAATTTGGTCACACCACGTGGGTAACTGTCACAGAGTCGGACTCAGATCTCTTCATGATCTTCCCTGAAGAACTTCCTTTTCTTCATATCTCTGGCCAGGAGCTTCCTCGTTGTTTCGCATCCGCGATAAGCATGACAGCTGCTAACAGGATATGCTTTGCTCGTTCTTGGGACGCTGTTAAATGAATATAAGCTATTCAGTGACATTTGCATACTGTATGACAGCACCCGCAAGGGGCTGCCTTGAACGTTTCTGGAAGGATTCGTTCGCCAGAGACAGGGATGAGTCATAGGGATGATTTGATCTTGCATTGCTTTGCAATGCTAATAAGCTGTCGATTCTGTTGAATGCTGTTAAAATCCTGGAGACAATCATCAGGCGAATCTGCTCATGAATGTCCTCGTTGGTCCACAAGGGCCTATACAATGTGTGATATATTGTCGCGATGTCGATCTATTAGGTTCAAACATGATGTATGATGTGGATGTAACATACAGGCGCTTGAAGTCAACATAAAACCGGTGAGAATGCGATAGCTATTCAACTTTGAATCCATTCGACCACCCCACTTTCCCTCAATCTCTCCAACATGGGTCGGACGCTCGAATCCCGTCGAGCACAGCTCATGCAAACCCAGACACAGTGGGGAGACCCTCTACCTCTTTCCTCTGCTCGTGGGATAGATCACGATCAGCCTGTCACAGCTTTGTGTCACGAGTGCGATTCCACCTCTCACACCGACATGGAACGCCGGGTCGTCGACGAGACCTGGAATAATCCCGTTCACTCTTGTCAAAGCTGGTCTCTGTCATCTCTTCTCGCAAACAACAGAAACTTTATCGAGACTCGAAGGATATCGGTTGCTGATGAGAAACTTTCAGACACAATCGGCACATTCGACAAAGCTGGTGTTCCTCTAGTAATCCAGGACCTCCACAACAAACCTGGTTGGAGAAATGATCTGCTATCTTTAGACTGGCTGAGAGACGAATCAGAGATTAATGGTGCGTTCTTTGTCCTCGATATCTCTCAAGGTGTCATGCTGACGGGCGAGCTTGAAAGACATATCTGTGCGAAATATACACAACAACCTTGATTCCAGTCTCTCTCTCGCCGACTTCATCGAGAAAACGCGAGAAACTCCGCAGTTTGTTCAACCTGAAGGTGCGTGCCACGAATTTGAGAACATAAAGAAATCGTTCAGAACCGTTCCCCTAGAAAACGAACGATTTTATGGCAAAGATTTGGACTGTCCTGCCAAGTGGACCGAGTGGCTTTGTACAGGAAATGTTGTTCCCAATCAAGTACTCCCAACACACGACAATATTCTGTCTCACCTTCCGAAATCTGTAGGTTCCTGTTACTCCAGAGACCGTGGTTTCTTTCATCCGACTCTACTTGCAGTCCAAAGTCGATACCCTCATGTGCTACATTGGTGCTGGTGACACTTTCACGCCTAGCCACAAGGATTCCTGTGCCTCCAATGGACATAACCTGATGTGCTATTCCGAAAACGGTGGGTCGGCCTTTTGGTTCATGACCGAGCAGAAAGACGCCCGCAAAGTTGCCGACTACTTTCACAATAAACTCGGGCACGAGATTGACCACGAGAGCTACGTTACGACTGTTGAAGAGTTCGCCGATGCTCCCTTCAATGTTTACGTCCTCGAACAGAAAGTGGGCGATCTCGTCTTGGTACCCAGAATGAGTTGTCATCAGGTTGTGAACTACGGAGGCTTGACTGTGAAGTTGTCTTGGTCTAGAATGACGGTGAAGGGGGCAATACAAGCGCTATACCATGAACTCCCTCTATACAGACGGTAAGTATCCAGTTCTTGCGTTTGGCCATCCTTACACCTTCGCAGAGTGTGCCGCCGAGAAATATACCGCATTCGTTTTACTTTATACCAAACCATAGTGGCCCTTACGGAACAGGTAAGAAAACGTATTGGGATAATTTCCCACTTGTTGACATATTTTCATTAGCTTTGCAACGGCGATAAAGACAAAAACTGTTTCCGACGTCTCACCCAAGCTCTGAAAGCGTTCGATGATGTTCTCAAAAATGAATGTGTCGCGGATTATACTTCCTTGCCGTGCATTCCTTCAGAAACCTTTCTCACCTGCGACTTCTGTGGTGCAGATATTTTTCAGAGCTTCTTTGAATGCAATGAATGCCATACCTACGATTCAAACGATTCTTGTGCGATCTGTGCCGATTGTTTCATCGAAGGCAGGAGTTGTCGTTGTCGATCAATGCGCCCGATGCAAGTTCAGCCTCTGGGCAATATTCTACGGGAACGCCGCTCGACGGTGAAATTGCTGGAAGAATACTGGCAATCAAACCCTGAGGAACAAGTTCCAGTTCTGAAAGAGAGGTGCTCTGTTTTTCCTTCAATTATTTGGATTGATTTCTGAAACTCCTTACAGCGAACTCTTCAGCGGAGGGGCTTTCAAAGCTGGCTGTCTTCTTGCACGTTCTCGGAATGAAAAGGTATTTAACACCTTGTCCATGTCACTATTACAAATCTAATCATTTGTCGATCTGGAAGAAGGGCAGCAAATCTTGTAGCTCTGGAATTGCATCACCTCTATCTCATCACCTTTCGGAGGGAGATGCCATTTATTGCCAATCCTGCCATCATGGGACATGTCACTTCCATCTTCTCCGAGAAAACAGACTCCATACAATCAAAACCCTCCTCAGTATCAATGCAGATCCGAAAAAAGATGTCCATCATCAACGTCACCGCGAAGGCAAAGAAAAATACGCCCACGAACTATCAAAGTTCCAGTCTAAGGAGAGTAAAGCGGAAAAGGTAGAGGATTTAGAAGTTCAATTGGTCAATTTGGCGTTGAACTTTCCGCGATGTCGCCCAATCAACTATTCTTATACACATGCTGGGTGGTATGACGAGGTCATCGTGGCACCTGTCACCATAACGGTATTGTCTAGTCTATGGAAATCTGCCATGCCTGGTTTTTAATGTCCCTTCTTAGATCAACAAGCCCCCAAACACGATGGCTAGCTCTCCACCACCACCATACGAAGAAGGTCCTCGCCGCGATACCACTTTGTCATCTTCCCTTGCCAGGCGCAACCCTTCTGCAATTGCTGGCCCATCAAACGAAACTGCCACGGCAGAGTCTTCATCCTCTGCAGCTGCGATGTCGCCTCCGAAACGTAAGAAGCGAAAATTGGTGATGGAGTGTGTTCTGCTTGACAGGGATTGCTCAGCGATGGTCAGTATTTTTTCTTCTATTTCGTCTATCCTGTCCGTCTGACTTTGTCCTCGTCTTCTACAAAGAATCATGGCGTGATTACAGTGAGTTCTGATTCAGAGTCGTCGCCTCCCCGTACCCGTACGGGTCGTCCACGAATCAGTGATGTTTCCCATGGCCCAAGACCGCGCGAAGCAGATGCAATTGTTTCAGGTCCAAATGCCAATGGCAGACGTGCGGTGGCACCGTCTAATTTTACCAGTGACTTGGCTCTGGCGCTTAATGTCGCTGCATCGACCGAAGAGTCAACACCATCTGCCTCTTCTTCCTCTGCCAGTGCTCCTACATCTTCGCGACGTGCTGTTCCCAAGGCCAAGAAGGTAGAGGTAGAGGTAGAGGTAGAGGTGAAGCGGACAGAGGCAAAGCCAGCTAGTGCCAAATCTTCGGGGAAGAGACCGGTGATGGAGATCCAATCGGACCATGATAGTACCGATGATGACGATGAGCCTATAATTGCAAAACCTCATATACCTCCCACAAAGTCAACCCCGGCGCGGAGAAGTGGACCTGTAGTTGCGCTGGGTGGGAGAAAGGATGCACGTCTCAATGCTGGTAGTCGTTCCAATGCTCAACCTTCTGTCGGATTTGCTTCGACATCTGAAAAACACCAACGAGAGGATGGACGTCTAGCTCTTCCTGGGCCTAAGAAGAGTATTACCACCACTATCGATGTAGCGGCTCGCAGTGCCTCGCGCGTGCCTTCCGTTTCCCCCGGTGCAGATTCGAAAGTCCCGTCGAAGCACAAGGCGACGCTGCCCAGCTTCTCCAAAACCACTAAGAAGCGGAGCTCAGACAAGGGGGAAGATGGTCCGATTGCTGAATCCTCCCGCATGGCCTCAATGAGGCATATGCGCGAAAGTAAGCAACGTGTAGCGTCATTGGACCGGGAGGAGCGCGGTCGTGAATCGCATATCATCAACGTCGACAGTGCTGACAACATTCAGCAAAGCTCGAGTTCTTTTGCTATCCCTCAAACCATGCTTCCTTCGGGGAATCCAGAGCTAAGCTCAAGCATGTTTGTTGCGATGATGAAGATGCTGCAACAAGAATATGCCAACAACGAGGAATTACGATCGAAGAATGCACAACTAACAAATCAACTCGATCACCTCCAGCGTGAAAACGCCCGTGTCACTGCTCAACAGCAGCAGCAACAGCAGCAGACTGCGGAGAACAACGTCGGCCAGGCACTAATTCAAGGAGCTGTACTGCCCGGTTTCATTCAACATACAGTACAACATGCTGTGGATGCTTCTTTGAAGAACACGATCAACGGCTTTTTACCTCAAGTCGCAGCAGTCGTCAGTCGAACAGTTCTTGTCTACGTTTATTGATTGTTTTATCCGTTCGACAGATGAATCATTCCTCCAACCATATGGGTGTCAACTTCCCCCAACAACCAATGAACATGCGGAATGATTACGTTGGTCAGCCGGCTCGGTACAGTCGCGGTCCCCCGCGCCGTCCGTTTGGTCATTCCCGCTCTCCGAACTATCGGCCAAATACGCAGTATCAACGTCATGACCGCAATTATCGAAGGACGCATCACGAGCCATCCAGTTCATCGAGGCCGCGGTCAAGCAGTCGTCATCTCAGCCCACCCTCTGAATCTTATCGACGGAGCGTGCGCGACTCCCAACCAATGGAGATTGAAGAGATAGGGCATCGATCAATTGAAGAAAGGCCTTCCCCTGGCGGTACGTCTTTCACCTCTGTCTCGGGTACGAGCTATACCTAATCACCAGCTTTAGACGATATTGAGAACCGACGGGACAGCGACGGTGACGCCCGTATGTCTGACGTCGACCCGCAGGATTGGGAAGGTCGTTATGTGCAAGAAGATGAACATGTTCCTTCCCCGCCCAAAGACAAATTGGAATCGGATAGTTCGAAATCAAAGCAGCTTCCCGGTATGTGATCTAGGACTCAACGATGTTGGTCGATTTATCTTTATTCTTCAGGTGATCTTACTAATAACCCTTGGTTTGCTTGACTTGCTTGGCTTTTGACTCTTGACATTCAAATCTCCATTGTACTTAGCTGGACGTACATATACCTGTAGTAAAGAACTTGATTACCAAGCTATAAAGTTCTATTCATTGATACATGCCGGAGTCATCAAACGAACTACCAAATTTACCAGGAAGCGAAATTATGAGTAGATAATGGGTATAGCAAAAAAAAAATGAGTGCTTGGATATGCAATGAAATGTAGAGTGCATGAACAGGAAGAGGTCATAACAAAAAGATCATAGAGCCGTCCATGATTCAACCACATCGGCAGGTCAGAATTCTCAGCAGCGTCATCTTTGGCGGAGGGTCCTCGACGTCCTGGCCGTCGTATTCACCCCTAGACACACCAACATCCCCACCTCTTGCCCGAATATTGCTGAGAGCCGGCGGTGCAGCAGTGCTTGAGACCATGGGTGATGTCCGACCATACTGCTGCTGACCAAGCCCTTCATCACCGCTATATTCGTATCCTCCGGTAGCGTAAGGATGAGAGCTGCCACGCTGCTGCGCACCAACTGGTACATTTACTTGGGCAGCAGCTGAATGAGGTGTGAGCTGGCCTGGGGTATTGGAACCGCCAGGGTTGAGGTTGTTGGTGTTCTTGCGTTTGGAACCATGCCGCACGAGAGCGGGAGATGGAGGAACGACGTTACCACTCTGGGATGCCCGTCGTCGATCATCTCGGTGTTCTTTCCGTCGATCCGGAGACGCAGTGAGACCCGCATTTTGCATCTGCGCCAGAATCTGAGTATGACCCTATAAATTTTGTAAGCACATTGCTTGCGACAGGCTTTTGCGCAAAAACTCTCACCGCAGATGCTTCCCAGCCCTTTCCCCCTGGCAAAAGAAATCATGAGCATCGGCTAAAACTCCTGAGATACCACTTTACCGTTCAGCAAATTCCAGTCAAAGACACCATCATCGAGATCACCATTGTTTTTGATGACTTTGGCAAATAATTCTCGGAGAAAATCATAATCGGGTGTTTCCTCGAAACCAAGTTTTCGCACATAGTTGAGATAGATACCAAACTCCTCTGCAATGTTAGGTAAGTTTAGCCGTCAAGTGTCTTATCGAAAGCAGGCATATATTTACCCGGGAAACCCTCGCATAACTCTTTAATGGGAGTTGTTTGCTTCTTCTCGCCGATCTTCTCATACTTCTGTTTGTTAGTCGCCGCTTTAAGACCCTGCCATGGAAGGCTGCCCCGAAGGAAATACATGAACACATGTCCTAAGGCTTCCAAATCGTCTCGCCGTGATTGTTCTGAAGACGAAATTTTAGATGTGATAGTTCAGGATAAGCAAAAATACCCACCTCGTCCTAGATGAGTGTTGATACTCATGTACCGAGCTGTTCCACTCAGACTCTTCCGCTCGCGATACGGGATGTGTTGTTTGGTTTTGGGATCGCGGTACTGCTTAGCCATACCGAAATCGACGACATGAACAACTATGTGATGAGACGTCAGGCCAAACTATGCACGTTCGCACATGGAGTCAAGCGTACCGTTCGCTCCCTTGGTGCCAGGCCGTCCTATGAGACTAGCAGAGAGAATCAGCACGTATTTGACATGAAAGAGCTCATTTAATTTACAAATTGTCCGGCTTAATGTCGCGGTAAATGAGAGATTTTTCGTGAATCGTCTGGACCCTTGTTATCTGCAACGGCCGGTCAGCGTTATTTATACATCCCAACGTGCACTGAACGCACCATTTGCCGAGCAGCCATACACACTGTTTTAATCGAGAATTTACGGCCACACATGTCGAACAAATCCTCGAGACTTGGGCCCAAAAGGTCTATGACGAGGATGTTATGGAGTCCTTCTTGACCAAAGTGGTAAATCTGGGGAATTCCAGCTACAGCAGGGAATCAGTTGGGACCAGAGGGTAGGAGAGAGTGAGAAAGAAGCGCACTGCAGCCAGCTAGAATTCGATATGACCGACATTCATCGCGAAGTTGAGGAGCTTCAGCTTTTCGAGGTTCCTTTGGTACACAACTTGCATAAGACCTGAAGAAGTTGCGGTGAAATGAGCTGAAATACGCACAAATTTGATAGCAACAGTTTGAGAATTGAGCAAATTAGTTCCTACAATGGAGATTGGGTTATGAACAAAGCGAAACGGAGAAGATGAAAGTTGTACTTGCCTTCAAAGATTACACCGAAAGAACCCTCGCCGATTTTCTTTCCGACACGGTAATGGACGCCTACAACGTTTGCGGTAGAAGAAGAAGAATGAGAATGGGAGGTCATGGTCTAAAGGCCGTCCTTGAAGGAAAGAAGAAAGAGTGGACAGGGCCAAAGGCCAACTCAAAGTACAGGTTCTAACCTTGAAATCGAAATTCGGCCGCCCAAGCTAGGCCAAGATTAGCTAACCTTCCGGCCATCCGGATTCTTGCTTCCGCTACTCAATAATTTCTCTATAAATTATTCAACTGCAACTAGCTACAACTATTCCTTAAGTATCCCTTTTTCTCAATGTTCTTGAACTTTTCTTCCAGCCATCTCAAGTCCTAGTGGAATTAGATCGGCAAAGCCTGCTGTATCTGAGATTTGCCTACCGAGGAAAACGAACACTTTTAAGCAACAACTTTGGACCAATCTCCTCGGGTTGGTCCGATGTCCAAACTTAAACTAGGATTCGAGCTACTCACGCAGAACAGCTACCAGTTCCTAAACTCCCTCATTCCTGTTAAGATGAACCTTGTAAATGCACGCAAAACTGACCACGAAATCCAGTACATAGTAAAAATAACATCTTCGACCATGCATAAAGACTTGTTTCCATTTTCAGCGTTCCCCCTCCCACTGTACCAGGAACGCCCGCCGAAAAACATGGACCACTTTTCTCAGGCGCACCTCCCATTTTTACAGGTTTGTAAAATGATATTCGCCTAGTATATTCTAAAGGCTATATCCTAGTGACTTAAGCTACAGGTAGCCACGATGGGGGGCAGTGACGATGAAATGAATGAGTGAATCGGATTCGAAGGCATGATGGGTGGAAATAAATGCGCTCTAGGTCCTCATGTTTTCCCAAGAATAAATGCCTCTTCGAAATGCCGCGGCCAATGGAAAATCTCCAATCCGAGTAACTTCCAGATTGCTACCCGACGAGGCTGAGGTGGCCACTGAGATGGTTACAGAGGTACGGAAGGGACCACATGAGCAATCTCTTTCTCAGAGCGTTGGCAGAAGATAGTTGCTGAACATTGCTCCTAGGCGTGGAAACCCAGCAATTTGGCCAGTCGCAAGGTGCTCTTCATAATAATGTACAAGATTGAACAATTACAATTTTGAGAACCAGAAGACCGCCACACCAATCACACTGCTCAAAGAGAGCACGATATTCCTCCTCTTATTCCACTTTTGCTGCTCGATCCATCCTTTCTCTGCCTCCACAACCTTCCAGTCATCCCACCTCTCCGCCTTTCTCAATAGCCAATACAAGAGCGTAGCCGGACCCGGAAACGTTGCAATGATCTTGTCGCTAATGAGCAGAGGCATTTACAAATAGGTGCCAAAGATATCACCTTTGCATTCTTATCTCCCCCACGATGGTAGTACGAATTGCAGGAAGTCCAAACCGAGTCCTTCAGGCGGCCCTGTAACCACTCGTTGTACTTTTCTGAGACATCCTGTCTGACCTCGACAGACTTTAATTTACCCTCTAGCACAGGCTTCATCAGCTTTAAAGCTAGTCCGATCTATAGGCGATGAAGGGTTCAGTTGCGGCAACCGACGTTTAGATTATTTACTACTGACTTGAGCTTCCTCTACAAAAATGGCGGAGGTGCTGCCTGAAATAGCGTTTGGACCTGCGTGTTCCCAGTGAGATTAGATATACGAATCACCTGCGGAATTTCGCTTACCGAGAAGGACGAACAAATTTGGAAAACCTGTGAGTATGAAGTTAGCTTTTAAGTTGGAGGCAAGGGTACCCACGACACTTGCCTGGAGCTGAACAGCCCAAGTACGCAGTAGGTCCTCCCTGAGATTCGTGATACTCCCTAATTGAAGTCCCCATACTTCCTCGAATATCTAGGCCCTCGGGATCCTGTCTCAATGAAAAATCATCGTACAGTCCAGCAAACCAACCACGCAGCACTGACCACCGAATATCCAGTGGCAAAAATGATGACATCGAGAGGAACCACCTCCCCCGTCCTGAGCTTGATGCCGTCTTCAACAATTCTCTCAATGCCATTCCAGTTTAGTCTGACATTAGGCCAATTGAGGGACTCTAGATACTGAGGATCAACAATGATACGCTTGCATCCCACAGCTACAATACTATATTATTAGCAGCACGCTATAAATGATGGCAAGGTGAAAGAAGGCGCACGATAGCTTGGGATCAGGTTCTTGACTTCACTTTTTGGCGCCATCTTGGAGATATACTTCGTCAATAGCTACATAAGAATTTGTGAGCTTTAAGCTATTGCAAAATTTCGAAACCATAAAACTGACCCGTCGTATGAGAGCTACTATTCTGGTGTTGGTCTTGCGAAATATGACAAAACTCAAATCACTCTGATCTAATGTCAAGGCAATCATAACGACTGAGTCTGATCGAAACGTACCCTGAACGCCAAAAGATTACGATACCACCTCATAATCAGAGGTACATTGGCAAATATCCATTTGACCCAGCGCGGATAAGCATAGTTGTTCTATGGGCAGGCATTAGGGCGAATTCCAATCTCACTCTTGGGGGGGGGCTTCTTACTCGCGGAACAATCCACTGAGGCGTTCGACAAAAATTTGTGACTTGAACATCAGGATCAACAGCAATGGCGGGGACTAATTGGGCGCTAAAGCCAAACAGTGATGAGTGTGTATGTGTAAGATAGCTGCATGGAACATTTATCAATCTCACCCCGAGCAGCCATTGCCAACAACTCCGACTCTCTTTCCTTTCAGTTCTGTAAATCCATGGGAGCATAAGCCGACAACGAACCTCTGCTCGATCTGCTCCAAGTACTCACCAACATCATGTCTGTACCTCGCCGAATGCCAAATGAGACCTTTAAAACTGTCTGCACCAGGGACCACAGCGTCCGCTGAAAACACGGGCTTTTGAAATCCCCCAATCGCGTAGAACATAACATTTGCTTCAAGCGAAGTGATCTCCCCTGAAACCGTGTCGGTGACTTGTACTGAGTATCTTTGGGTATCATTGTTCCAGACCGACATAGTAACCATCGAGTTGAACTTGGTATAAGAACTAAGGTTGTATTTATGGTAAATATTCTCCCAGTAAGCGCGAATCTCTGGTTGCGTAGCATAGAGAGTATTCCAGTTGGGATTCAATTCTGATGAGAGGCTATAATAGTGGCCAGGCACGTCGGAACCACATCCCTGAGTTCACAAAGGTTGATTGCAGAACAAAACTCGACCAGTTAGCTCTACTTACAGGGTAAGTGTTGTCCTATAGAAAATATCCATGGTGAGAACATTTCTTCTCATTTAAAGACGCGTCGAGCGCACCCTCCATGTTCCTCCAAGAGCAGAAGCCTTTTCATAGATCTGGACGCAGAATGAGTGGATTTACCTTCCCAATGAAAGTCGCGAGCACAGACAATAAAATTCTCGAATCCAAGCTGCTTCTTGAGCGCGACCGCAACAGAAATACCTGCGAGGCTGAAAGAATCCGGATGTTAGTAATGTAAATGAAGACAAGTGTGACGAACACACCCAGCTCCGACAATGACTACATTAGGAACTGGGGCTTTCTGGTCTAGAGTCATCGCTGCGGGAGAAACCCTTGCAGAAGGAGAGGATGACCGGCAATCTTAAGTAAAGCGGAGTTCGGGTGCTGTACTGCACACAGCTGATTTTTGCCCCGCGTCGTCGGTTATGTAAAGAGCCGAATCAGGGTGTCATTACCATTTTTGGAAAAAGTAACTCTGAATATTGCTGATATTACAACGAAGATGTGGAATGTAAGTATACTAGACATAGATCGTACAGAGGGCGGGTAATAGTTCGACAGCACGAGGAAAAGGGGAAGATAGACGACTGAAGATATCCGAAGCATGTCGAAGACGAATTGGGATACGCCAAGAGAGAGAGAGAGAGAGAGAAAGAGAGGGGGAGGGGATACACAGGAGGACCGGATCAGGTGAGCGTCTAAATTGAAGATGCTCGGTGAACCGCGCGGAACTTTTCAACGGAACTCAAAGCTGGATGTTGCCCGCTCCGGGATATGGGATAAGGACAGTTGTTGATATCTAAGGGCATAGAACATCAATAACGAACGTATACAATGATGACGATTTACGCACGGTTCAGAGTTTTGATGGAAGTAAAACCCACTCATCGAAGCTACGGGAGCCCCTTGCCGAGGGCCAGTGGAGGGAGAGCGCCCTCCTCTTCTCCGACTACTGGAACTCCGTCTAGTGCGGCGGTATGATTCCTGTTTTATTGGCAAAGGAGAGGAGGCAGTGGGCTCTTCGTGCACGGGAACTTCAGAGCCGTCGCCAGCAAGCTCGCCAGTTTCTTCAGTTAATGGCATTACTTCACAGCTCTTGCTGTTGTGGGAAGGATTGAAATCAACGCATACATAGTAAAAGCCTTGTGGATGTTAATTGAACTGAAAAGCTGTTAAGGGTTGTAGACTCACCAGCGAAACTGGCTCCACAGATATCTTGCACACGATGATCTGGCACCAGAAACTTTTCCTTCCACCTCATGAACACCGCACCACGATCTCTGTCGCTTATCGTCAAGTGAGGTTTCTTCATCTCGTTCTTTACATGCTTGAAAGCAGGAAATCTCTGCCAATGAACTAAATCCTGCTGCTCATTGGCTCCCCAATTTTCGGTCAGAAATCCGTAACGACTCCCAATTATTTCAGCATCGAAATATGTGGTCAAATCTGGCCAGTCTTCCGTCAACCCCCGAATTCGAAGATAACCACAAAGGGAAGAGTTGGCAAAATCGACATCCTGCAAAATTTCTTTCAGATCGGTTCAAGGTAAAATAAAATCAGCATACCACGATGGTGACATTCACATCATAACTGCTGCGTCCACTTTTCTGAGTTCCTTGGAAAACAGCGCCGGGATAAAGACAGTGATTGCCTTGTGAGCGGACACGCAGACGAGTTATGTCTGTTAAAGGACTGGGGGCGATGAAAGACTTTCCCCGGACATCGGAATAACCAGTGGAAAGAGTAGTAACTCGTGGAGGGGCATGGGTGATATTGATAACGGCGGGCTTGCTGGTATACGATGGGGAAGCATCCACAGGATTACAACAAAGAAAATCATTAGAAGTAGGGTCTGAAAGCAATGGTATCGAGGAGTCGAGTTCCACCTTGACGTGGTCGTATAAATTACGTCTGGCTGGACTAATCGGTGTCGACAAGGTATAATCTGGCGCAATTGAAGTAGGAAAGGAATCCGGTGAGGCTGCTGGACGTTGGGGGGTAGTAAAAGCAGGAAATTGGTTTTGGCAGCCGGCGCAAGTTACGAGGGAACCAGCGTCAGGAAGAAAGACAATGTTGGCGTCGACTGCACAGTGACATTGGCTACAGAGCTTGACCTGAGGCACTATGTCCAAAGGACTCTCTTCTGGTATCACTGTGTATTCTGAGGGCATTTAGGTTAGGGAGGAGCAGAGGCAAGAGTGAAATGTTGAAAGCAATATACGGGAAGAGGGGCACGTGGACCACGATACGAATTTATGAATTATTTCAAGGTCCAGTCTGGCCTAGCTGCAAAAGTTAAACCGCCCCTTCGACGACTATTTCCTGTTATATAGCCCAGATGCCTCCATAGATTATCTAGGCTACAAGCGGCGCAACTTGTTTGTCCTCTTGCACAGGTTTCCCTTTCCGTACAGCTCAATTTTACACAGATATGGTTGTGTCGCATTCTTTGAAACAATAAAATAACATGCGTAGCATGAAAGAAGCTTCTACATATCAAACGAAACGGAACAGCTGGAAGACCATCATCGCCTTCTGATGCGGTCATTCACCGACACTCAACACCGTTGTCGTCCCCCACTCGCGCCTCAAAGCCTCAAATATGGTAGAGAGCATCGGGCCTCAGTTCCAGCCGTCAACCTTTTAGTCCCCTTCTGATGATAGAGGCAGGTACCGGGTAATACTCCCTGAGGTTCAAACTTCTATGTTTGCCCTTTTGAATCAATTGTTGACAATGACAATATTGGACGGCATTAATCAAACCCAAAATATCCGTACAAGGACTTGTGGCTAGCAGCTTTGGTGCTCAGCGCTCAGTTGCGGACCACGGTGTTCAGTGGTTGAGCCCCAACCTCCTCTTCGTCATTTTGCAAAGAATAGACTCCCAATCGGCTTTTTTCTACACTCCGGAGCGGAACTCTGCGCTTCCTTCGCATCGACCTGACATTTCAATAGAGCATTTATATGCAGTACGATGATGGACAGTGGACACTTGAGCGCCTGCAGTAGTTAGCGGAAAAAGGCATCAACCCGAATGGAATCATTGTGATAACAATTCTCACCTTGCCTCATTAATCAGGGACAGAGACTGGAGACTTATTTACATCTCCGCCAGCACTGCTTGCCGGCCTGAGTTCAAGATTGAGGTGACTCGCACACTAGAACAGACTCGGACAAGAAGTGGAGAGAACTTGGTTTACTTTTCGGATACATATCTCAAACGAGAGCGAGTATGAAGAGCATCTAGTTCACGTATCTACATACGACAAGGTAAACTCAAATTATCCTACCAACCAAAAGTCCTACCAACCAAATTTCAGTACGAAGACACTTTACAAGAGAAAAGAAACATCTCTTACTCCTCATGAACTTCAATTCCCCCTACTTCCACCCTTCTCGGGGAATCAAGTCTATCAACGTCCGCAAACACGCTATCCGCCAGACTCACAGGACCGCATACGCCAACAAACAGACCCGTGGTATCTTCCAACTCGCTCACTTTTTTCGAAATGGCTTCCTCCACCGTATGATCGATAACTCGTTCCAATATCGGCTGCATCCTCGGACGCCCGGGCGAAATGGCGAGGGAGGGAAAACGAAAAAAGTCATCAGGGAAGGGAAACTTCCCGATCGTAGCCCGTGTGTAGTACACAGTTATTCGGACTGCCATTGACGTCAGTATGCTATCTTGGATCATGGCGGTAAGCAGCGGTAGCATGGGAACGAGGGAAGCTAGGTCAAGTCGAGTCGATCAGTAAGTATGGTACTGGTCGCATTCGTTGATACGTACAAGGATCCTGTACGACCCAAATTAGTTCGACAAACTTGACGCGACTTTGCTTTTTTAGGCTCTTCCGAATCAGGTCCTGCACCGTCGACGTAGCAAAAGCGATACCACTGCCGCCGACGACGAACACGGCTGCAGAGAAGCTTGCTATTATTCGATTCCCAAGGCCGCCTGTTGGTTGCTATAGCATGAATAGAACTATCTTCGCAACATCTAAAGACGCACCGTAAGGTCCCTCAACCAGCACGGTAACTTTTCTGTCCTCTTCGTCCAGACCACTAGTCTTAGCCATGTCAAACAAGCTCTTCGTCCACTTGCCTACTTTCTTGCAGTGGAGCACAAGTCCTTCCTGACCATTGACAACCGACGAGATGGTAAACGGATGTATCTCCGTCCAACCGATAAGTCCCATGCCAGAAGAGATGACGCGTAGGCGCACATGCTGACCCGCACGCCACCCGCTATTAATCTTTGGTATTTCGACTCGAGTGAGACCAAGTTCATCCAAGGGACGTATAGTAGCCGCTGCATAGCGGGTCTTGGCTGCGCGTAGAACTAGATCGATGAGATAAATTACAGCACAGACATAAATCCATGGGCGGGCCCCATCGTAGTGGAATAAGAGCTGTGAAGATTCAGCAAACCTAATCTGAACAGTTATCAAGAAACATACAGCAAAAAGAAGAACCGTCAGTGAAAGAATATGCGTCGCAATAAAAACCGTGTACGATTTCCTACGCCAAAAGGCAGTGGAAAAGAAGAACAAACAGTCTATGCAGATCAAAGAAATTAATCCGGCTGTGTTCTTGGGCTTTGCAATGTTTCCTCTGAAGTCTTCCACTAACAGCCATTTGTAAACTTCAAGTCTGATTAGATCGAATTATGACGATATAGAAGCAGACCAGTACTTACAAAATCCCAAGGCATGCGTGTTCACGCTTATGAGTACAATGCGCCCGATAAAGCGATGCAGGAAATTCAACTATTAAGGCGGAGTTGGAGACGTAAAAGAAGATCTCGTCAGAAACGAACCTTTTCATAGCCAATTCCAAGGAGGAACCCCAGGATGTTGTTCTTCGTTCCTAAAGCATACACGAAAGGGAGTTGAGATACAGCAATCCATCCAAGCCGATGGGGATCGGTGAAAGGATTTGCCTGATAAAAAGCTGAGAAGCACAGAATACCCAACCAAATAGCCATCACTGCAAGATGGATATATGAGACACCGGGGACAAGTCGTTTGTGCATAAGCTTGAGCACTCGACTGAACCCAGGAGCACAGGAAGGGACATGTGGCGGAACGGAGGAGTCAGGAAAGCTGAGGCGCTGAGAGAGTGATTTCTCCGGTACCAGAGTTTCTGAATCTCCATCCGTCGACAGATCAACGATATCGCACCAGCTCAACGAGTCTGATTCCATCGGAGCAGGTTCCCCAATGGCCTTCTTTGAAACGGAAACATATCGAAGAAAATGGCCGCTTCTCCATTCCGAACGATGATGGAAACGGGCGAATGACCTAGGGAGTCGGACGAGCACCACAAAGAAAAAGATAATGAGAATCATGATATTGGTGTAGCCGACCACCGTCGCATCATCGACCTTGCTCGACGAGCGCTGGGACGAAGAGACCCGGTCTGTTTGTAGATTGGTTCTAAACATATGAACGTCGAGAATATCGGAGACAAGGGTCCAGTCCAAGTTTGTCCTCACAGAGGTTCTCGGTAGCAGGCCAGCTGCTCGTTGTCGGGATTCGACGGAGAGAAGAGAAACTGTTGGTCATTGCTTCAGGTTTATAAGTACCATCGTCAGTCTCATAGCCGCCTCTCGTACGACATAACATAGCCATTGCCGCCTGGATCTGTTCCCGAATTTTGTAGTGTTGTCAATAAAAATAGTCGAAACCATATGTCCATCATGATTCGACCCGGCTTGCTCTAGCTGTGCAGGATATCATCTATAGTGGCTGAAGGAGCAAATACCCGTAGAATGCAGGATGCAGAAACTGTCGCAATTCCAGATATAGTGTTCATACTAATTTTCCCCCGACCCTTGCACGCAAGAGATACTCTCAAAAGCACTGTGGCGCTAGCACCTCCGCCTAGCACTCGCCCTAATTGAAGAAACGGTCTGTAAAGTATAAGAAGGAAAACAACTTGGGATTTAGGCACAGTAGCATTAATCTGAATGGATGGCAGTGTGAGTCAGAGAACGGTCTGTGGCTACTTGGACTCGGAGTCCCGGAGGCCGCCAGGCTATTGAATAGTTTTTTGATTACCATAGAGTACACTTGTTTTCCAATGGTGTGCCGGACATTGTAAGTATATAGCACATACGAGCGTTTTGAAAAGATCTATCAGACAACGATCTCACCTTGGCAGGTTGTATATATACTATTGCCATAGGATTGGGCGTATTCAAGATATCCAATCCCGAAATCTATAGTAAAATCCTATGTACACTAGATGAAGAGTATCCGATAGATTCATATTTGGCTATAAGCGTAATCGTAATTCAAACTTCCTCTTTCGCGATCGCGACACCCTCCGCTACTCCACTGTTCTTTTCACCAATAGTAACCTCATCAGACCCATTGGCAATCGGTTGACCATCGACAGCGGAAGACTCTACAGCGGAGGATTCTTCACCAACAGCCTCCACTGGAGTCGGACCCTTTTCTGGATCTGTCGACTTTTTCGCATCTGCACCACGTACGATCGTTTGGTTGAGAGTATATTTCCGAACCAAGAGGACTGGGAAGGGGTGAATAGATTTAATAACAGTTACTTTTTTCAAAACTAGTATTAGACGCTCACCCATCAGGAATCCTACACCTGTTATCGGTGTACAAACGATCCTTCGTACGGAAGAAAAAACACGGTTATAATTGTTATCCTGAAGAAGACGAAAGGAGAGAAACAATTACCATATATCGCTAACGGATTTTGCAAACGCTTGGATCACAGCAGCTCGCTGAGTAGGATCGGGGATGTCCTTTAAAATAGTAACAGCTTCTGATAGTGCGGAACTGGAGGTGCCTATCGAAAGATTGGGAATAGTTGCCAGACGAGGTACGAGAGTCTGCGTGATAGCTTGTAAGTCACATTGCGATACGATAATGGAAAACTTACGCTCGAAAAGACAGCTTGCCCGATTGCAATACCGATTGTTCCACCAAGAGTACGTATGAAAACATAGGCTCCGGTACTCGTTGCCATATCCTTCAGCGGCATTGCAGCTTGCAGCGCAATCAAAGGTGTCTACAAAAGGGACATCATTAAATCATCAGAATATCGACCAAGAGACCGTGGCCACTCACTTGGAACAAGCAGCCAATACCCAACGCAGCAACAAGTGGATACAACTCTTTCTTAGCGCTATCCATTGAAAATTTTCAGATTTATACCGCGTCCGCATAGAAAGAGTCGCAACATACGTATTGGAATGACTATCAAGGGTCGTCATTAACCCATATCCGACGGTAAAGATAGCCCACGCGATCCACATCACAAAACGATATTCCCTGGTTCTGGACACGATTACACCGGCCACCGCAGAGGTGAGGGAAGAACCGAGAGAAAATGAAAGATTTCGGACGCCCGAACCGATTGCTGAGGCGCCTAGAATTTGGTAGAAGAGAGGCAGGTAGTATGCACTGCAAGTGGCTGACTGTAAGCTAATACTGATTAGAGAGAAGGAGATACCTCACCCTTGGAAGAAGGCGAGCGCATGAAGAAAGTTCGATATTAGGACAAAGGCAGTGGTACGCGTCTATGAAACGATATTAAGTATAAAGATCGCGCATTGCGTGCTTTATCATCATACCTTGAACAATCTGGGTGGTAGAATTGCAGACTTTGTAGTATAGATTTCGTACACGCCAGCAAGAACCAGCAGGACACCACCAACAACAATCAAGGCAATAGTGGAAGCATCGCTCCCTGCAGGGATAGCATCCTGAGTGATCACTCTATCCGCGAGCCGCAATTAGAACTTACAACTAGTCTCGCCCTGGTTTAATCCAATCAACAGACAAACAACTCCTGCGATGATCAGACCCAAACCGATAAAATCAAACTCGCGAATATGTTCCCTGAATGGCTTGCGCGGCGTTGGGTTCAGGTTCAAGAAAAAGAATAGGAGGGCGCCAGCGACACCACCGGTCGGCCTATAAACAGCATTCGTGAACATGCGAAGATAAACAAACTAGTAGAATTGCCTGACAAGTTGATGAAGAAGCACCTGAGAAAGTGAAGGTAAGAGAAGTAACGTAAACTTTAAAAAAAGACATACCATCTCCATGAGACATTGTCGGTGAATACTCCACCAAGAAGAGGTCCAACGACGCTGGGAAAGAATGAACATGGCGTAATTTCGCATAAGACTCTATTTACCTTGCAATACCCCAGGTAGCTCCGATGAGTCCACCGTATTTTCCACGACTTGGCAGCTGTTAACATATGATGCAGATGGAAAGCAGGAATCAAACTTACTCTTTGAGTGGGACGATATCGCTGATCGTGATATTCACCAACTGAATGATACCTCCTCCACCAATACCTTGGACAGCACGACAGACGATTAACCAAACCATAGTTTGCGCAGCGCCACACAAAGCGGAACCAATCTAGAAAGAAACAATAGGCAAAGGTCGTCGGCGGAATACACAATGCGTACGAGAAAGATCACGATGCATCCATAAAGAATAGGTTTTCGTCCTACGGGAATACATTATAAGCGAAAGATGTTCACTCGATAATAATACTGCATACCAATAATGTCGGATAACTTTCCGTATAAGGGGGCAAGGGCAGCAGCGGCCAATAGATATGCACTAGAGCGATATGAGGATCACGAGTTTGAATTTGAGAACCGAAACTCACCTGCCAACCCAGCTGTAATCTGCACCACCTCCAAGATCCTTCACTATAGTTGGCAGAGCCGTGGAGACGATAGTCTGAACGCGTATTAGGTAATGAGAAAGGAGCGGACCTTGGCCAGACGTACCTGGTCCATAGCTGCCAAGAAAATTGTGCACATAAAGCCGAAGAAAACCTACGATGAAGAAAAGATAAATTTTGAAGGGAAAACTCAGCAAATTGCTTACGATTGAAAGGCGATTATGGGGTAAATTGAGAGTTTCGTTTTCTTTCCATGACTGTCCTGGTTTTTTTGGTGGAGCAGTAATAGGACTAGGGTCCTTCACCTTTGCGGGTGGGGCTTGATCAGTGGGGGAAGCGGACATCGTAAAAGTCGTAAGGCTTGCCACAGAGGGGAAGGGAACGAAACTACCTTGTGAGTACTGCAACTGTTCTTTTAATATCGTCCGGGTTCCTTGCAGGCTAACCGCGGCCGGCACACACACTAATCCGAATGCAATCCGAATGACTCTCAGTTTTCTGCAAATCCGCTGCTTTTTTAAATATTGCTTGGTAATGTAATGGATCTACGCTTTCTAATCCTTTGAATCCTTGAATTCTTCTACAATTTTAGCATTCTGAATACTTTAGAAAAGTATTTTCGCTTTTACAACTTACGGAAAATCGGCATAATAGGCACGAAATTTTATTTACGTTCCGGCAAAATTAAAAGGGTTTCAATTGAATATTGAACGTGCACAGTGAAACTCCTTCATGCTGCCAAAGATCCGTCGATGGCTTGTATTAATACATAAATTGCTCTTGAAGGAAATCTGTAATCCAGCTGCGGATGTGCCCTACAAACGTGCAACAATGGGCCTCGGTGGGCGACAAGTAGTTGGAGTGTGAGTTTGAATCTGCATGACTGAAAATTTTCAGCGGCACCGGTGGCTGTGTCGCGTGACTTTTCGCGAGCATTGGTTCAAAACTTGCCTCTGAACGAGCTCTTTCACTTTTTTTCTTAACGTTCATATCCATTCCTCATAGACTATGGCTGAGAATCCCACCGGCATCCCCACTTTCAAGCTCGTTCTTGGTGTGTGATCACTTCATATCCTCATTTTTTATCCACTGACCTTTTTTCTTTCATCGATCTCTTTGCTAATCCATGCTCGTTCTCGATATTCCACTTGTTCGCGATGATCAATTTCATGTCTAGTCGGCGATGGTGGAACCGGCAAAACTACTTTCGTCAAGGTGTGTTTATCTTCGCGGCGTTTTAAGCGTGAAAAAAGATCGGTCACTGATCTTTGCACAACTTCAGCGTCATTTGACTGGAGAATTCGAAAAGAAGTACATCGGTATGCAGCAACTGTTTTCTTTCGCGTTGGCTACTCCGATCTCGCCATTCTCCCGCAAAAATTCTCAAAACTCACGCCCGATCTTTCAGCCACACTCGGTGTCGAGGTCCACCCTCTCTCCTTTTCCACCAACTTTGGTACCATCTGTTTCAACGTCTGGGATACAGCAGGACAGGAGAAGTTTGGTGGTTTACGAGACGGTTACTACATCCAGGGACAATGTGGTATCATCATGTTTGACGTGACTTCGAGAATCACATACAAGAACGTCCCCAACTGGCACCGCGATCTCGAACGTGTGTGTGAAAATATCCCAATCGTCCTCTGCGGTAACAAGGTCGATGTAAAGGTAAGCTTTTCTCCATTGATTCTCTAGATTATCTCGCGATAACGCGCTCTCATTTTTTAATCGCTTGACAGGAGCGGAAAGTCAAGACCGGAGCAGTCACCTTCCATAGGAAGAAGAACCTCCAATACTTTGAAATCTCCGCCAAATCGAATTATAACTTCGAGAAGCCTTTCCTCTGGTTAGCGAGGAAATTGGTTGGGTAAGCAGTTTGAAAAAAAGCCACTCTTTTCTTCCTTTTTGTTTACTAGTACTACTTCTAGTAACGCAACCCTCGAGTTCGTCGCTGCCCCTGCCTTGGCTCCCGCTGAAGTTGCCGTCGACGCTGCTTTGATGGATCAGTACAACCGGGAGTTGGCTCAGGTACGTCGTAGCGCCAAATCAGCTCACGAGTCATTTTGCTTACTTGCCATATCAAGGCCGAGGCCGTCCCGCTTCCCGAAGAAGACGATGACCTCTAATCGCTCTGTTTACATTCTGGCCTCATATGTACCCCTCCGACTTTTTGTAATCTCCCCTATCCGACCATAGTACTTCCGTTATACTCTTCTTCTCTTTCTCCTCTCTCTGCATTATCAATGTCATCTTATCTTCCACTAACACATAGTCTCTGTTCTATGTACTATGTACGCGACACATGCTGAACTATGTCCAACTCATGCACGGGTACGACGACATCAGCGGATTTTTTGGTCTTTAAAACTTCATTACATAGGAACGTACAAAAATGTATCGATTATCGCGACAGCCGCTGGCAATTGAGGTAGGGAAGACAGCAGCAAGTAAAAAGCAAGACTGTAATAATGTACAAAGCGACTCCAGCATTGCGTCAGATAATTTCATTCAGTTGACAACGCCCACAGGATAGCAGCTTTCTGTAAAGGCGAAAATGAAGCTCCATCCCCTATAGACTGAAAAGGTAGCAGAGCTAATGGTAGCAAATGTTCCATGTGGACGCTGTTGAAGGTCCTCAGAAAGTGAGGTGGGATTTTCATGCTGGGCGAAAGCACCGGATGCTCTTTACACGGGTAAACGCTTGAGATGTACCTGCGTAGATCATTTTCCTTTAGGCAAAGCTATGGTCAGAAAGGACATTTCCTTGGAACAAGCAAACGACATACCGAAATACCCGAGTTAACATGAGACTTGGGCTGGACGAGAAATTATTGGCCCTACTTGCACCTTTTGCAGGATTCACATTTACTCACCTCTTCCGAATGCAATATCGCCTTGATTCTCGCTACCAAATCATCACTCATATTCGACTCTCGAAACAACTTGTCGCGCGTAGCCTGGTCCAAGAGAAGCAAGGTATCCAAATCCAAATCGCACCGCAAACCGAGCTTGATACCAAGTTTCTGTCTGCTATCCGGGTCGTAGCGGAAGAGCGCTCTCAGACGACTGGAAACTAGCGGGTCGGGACATTCCGTGCACACCAAGCAGGGTTGGCGGACATCGTTGTCAAAGGCAGACTCGAATGCGGGCTGGATGCGCGGAGGTGGCGAATCGAAGATTTCGATAACACTATGGCTACGGATGCGAAGTTGAGACGGGCCCTGCTGGAGAGGGCACGAATGCGGGAATTAGAGACTGCAGCATTTGAAGATGTTAGGCTAATTTACCTGGTCTTGCCTTTTGTTGCTGGAAGAATTTGTGGCAGAACGTCGAACGCGGGGTGGCGGAATGCCTATGTACATCTGGAAGCCACCCTCTCGTCAGTGAAAAGCTACAAAAGTGACACAGAGTAGAGCAGCGCACAATTTTTCGAGACGGTTTGACAATCACATTTTCTGGAACGGTGGATTTAGTTTTCCGTTTCTGAGCATCGTGTTTTGCTTTGTAGTTGGTATAGGAATCGAAATAAGCCTTGATAGGCCAATGATCAACGAACGCATTGAGAGCCCCCTCGTTTTCTACAACCTTCAGTAGTAATTGCTGTTGAGTAAACTTATCTTTTTTTCAGCTGGTACTTACTTTTTGTACAAGACTGTTCCATTTGTCAGTATTCTGCCGAGTATGTGGCAATTTGTCGTCGAGGTCGAATTGAGCCATTGCATCTCTCACAATGAGCTTCCAGTCTGTTAGTCCGTATGCTCCTCGACGCTGAAGATCAACGCATTACCTTGAAACGGTCAAACTTGAAACTTGACTCCCATTCCATCAATCGCTGCAAGTCCTTCAACGTCCCATGTGCTGGGAGGAGATGTCGCCTGTCTGGTATGCTACCGACTTGCGACATTGGAACGCAAGAGGAAGTAGGTCGTAGAAGTCGAAGGGTAAATGTTGAAGTAGACACGCGGAACATGAGTCTTATACCGATTCGAGGTGAATATTGGCAAAATAGGTGAATATTACATACAAGTATACATACATCACAGATGAAAAAAACTTTTTCAGAGATTTAGCAAAAACGATCACTAGAATAGACGATAAGAGCTCTGATGAAGAAAAAAAAGTTCATCGTCGACCGACCTTTTCAGTTTGGAACGTCGATCTAGCATTGCCTCTGACAGCCTGCCCTCCTTCCGTGCACGTTTTAACTGAAAAAAGGGTTTAAAGACCAAATTAGAAAGCAAGGAAGCAGACACGCACTTCCTTCTTGTCCTCCTTGGAGATAACGCTTCGACCGGCACCCCAAGCCTGGAACATATGGCTGTTGGTTTGGATGAGTAAAATTTGACAAGGATTGTGAAATAGAAGATACTAACTTTGTGCCCACCTCATCAATCTTCGGTGTCCCGATCATACCTTCCTTCTTCTTCTTTTCTTCCTCGTTTGCTTCCTGCTTGTACTTGTTTTGGATTTTGAGCCAAAATCTTTCTCTGAAGCCAACTTCCTCGCTGTCTGCTCGAAGCTGTAGAGAGCCTCCGGCAACCTCGTCAAGACCGAGATATTTCTCGTACGAGTTCATCAATGCAACCATTCCGTCGGGCATGATGACAGGCGTCCACTCTTCCTGTGGTCCTCGAGCATCTCTATCGCAAGAAACGATACCGAATTGATTGGCAGAAAGAAATTTTCCTTCTCCGGAGCCTGATCGTATATTTATTGTTGGCGAACCAGCGACTCGGGTGGTGACCCACACTTGAGCGACATCTGTCGGGGTACGGTCAAGCAGAGACGGTGGTGGGACATCATCTTCCGCCTTTTCCTTGTCGAGGATATGAAGAACCACGCGGTTTGTGGTGGAGTTGAAGTTGAGTGAGATTGGCGTAGGGTCAGAGGGATGTACGATGAATGTTGGACCTCGTATTTCGAAAGGATTGTCGGGGAAAACCCATGTCTCGGGGTCAACAAGATCATCCTTTCTACGCTTGCTGCTGGAGCCCCCTTCGTCACCGTCATCTCGTCTCCTCTTTTTCTTGGACTTCTCACCCTTGAATTTTAATTTCGTTGACCGAATCTTTTCGTCGCCCATGACGGTCGCGGAAGAAAGGAAGTCACGGGAATTACCCAGTTGGGACAAGCTTAGCGCTGGTTGAGGCAACTTACCTTCACCCTCATAACGATGGCCCCAGTACGACTTCGACACCCCAAAGGGGTCGCTACTATCAACGTCCCCTTCGACAGTGATACATACACTGTTCAAGATCTCCAGCAAGAGATATATGCTGCATCCCAAATTCTTCCGTCTCGGCAATCCCGTTAGTGATCTGCCAAAGAAAATCTTGATTCTCTATTTAAAATTGAGCGCACAGTGAAAACCGGATATCCTCCAAGGCACCTTGATCTTGTTCCCGAGTTGCCCGTATCTAGTCTTGGTCTCAAGGGAGGTGATCAATTGATAGTAGGCGAGGAAGCAGAGCCTGCCTCGAGAAGCAATTCGGCTGCAAAAGTCGATCATAAACCCCCGGCTCCAGTTGCCGCATCCTCACCTCCTTCATCTGCTTCATCAAATGGCCCAGTACATGTTACTACGTCGGACGGAAGTGTTCTAGTACATCGCGTAAGTTTGAACAAAGTTGTTCTGATAATCAACTGAACCGATCCTTAGGTTGTTCCCGATGACAATTCTTGTCTATTTGCATCAGTAGCCTTGATATTTGAGCAGGACATGAGTAAAGCTCAGAAAATGAGGCAAAGTTTGTTGATCGCTTTGCAGTCATGATTCTGCTCTTATCTCGTCTAAAGTTGTCGCAGAAGGCATCAAAAAGGATCCTGTAACCTACAACGAAGCTATTTTAGGGTGATCTCGATTTCTCTATTTCCTTCCCGTCATCACTGAGCAAGTATGAACAGGATGCCTCCATCTAAATACATCGACACAATACTTAAACCCTTAACTTGGGGTGGGGCTATTGAACTCACCATCTTGGCTGCTCATTATAGGACAGAAATCTGCTCTGTGGATGTTGAAACCGGTCGAATAGATCAGTTCACACCAGGCACCGATGGCGGAATCGGCGGGATGCGCTGTATCGTCGTCTATTCTGGAATCCATTACGACGCCGCAACACTTGCACCAATGGTAGATGCTCCCGCCGACTGGCATCAAACTATGTTTCCTATTGTAAGCTTTTATAACTTGTTCCTTGAGCTTCGGTTGACGTGGTCTCCAGACATCGACCGATACCTCCGACAGCATCTTGGTTGCGGCCAAGAAGCTGGCAGATATCCTTAGGTCGAAAAAAGCCTACACGAACACAGCTACGTTCGACCTGAAATGTGAAGTGAGTGTGCCAATAATTTTGCACGATGTGTACTGAAGATTATCAGGTTTGCGGGAAAGGACTGAAAGGGGAGAACGAGGCACGGGCTCACGCCGAACAGACAGGCCATACACGGTTCGGTGAATATTAGATCGTAATGAAGGCGGAACGAATAAAATCAAGCTGTACTTGTATTTATAGCAATGCTATAATGGACCTCCAATTTCCATCGTCAGAGGACAGTGATCCGACGCTCCGTAAATCTCACTGCGAATCTCGCACTAGACACGGAAATTGTTTAATCGATGTTTAAGCACATGCAAGCGACGTACCATCTTAACTCGTTCTACTAATCGCTCACTCAGCACGACTAAAAGACCAGGTCAACGATACGCCTCCGCTATAAGAAGATATGCTTACACATGTCTAACCGCCAGCCTATTCCTTTCTGTCTGCAGTTGAATCGATAAGAAAAGTAGGTATAATGTTTATCGTCGGGATGAAGCTGTCGCCAAACATCCACGAATTTGGGAGCGTCTGTTTCAACCTCTGGAGGATTCAAGATATTTTTGAACGCCGTTGTCTCAGCTTCGGTATAGCCCGGAGTCTTGTTCCAGTTTTTCTTTGCGTTTGACAGATCTGGAAGAAGCATGAGAAGAAATGAGCAAATTCACCATGAAAACATGCTTACCGATTTCTGTCGGCGCAACGTTAAGATCTCCTGTCCAAATAACAGGTTTTCGTTTGTCGAGGTCGCGAATGTATTTTGTGAAGTGAACATTCCATTCATTCTTTTCTTTTAGCGTCTACCAAGCCCATCTGTATATTTTGAATCGAAACAAGACCTGGTACGCGTACCTTCAGTTCAGATCCAGCGTTGGGAACATAAGTGCCAACGATATAAGTGTTCGCAAATTCCAGGGTTATTATGCGACCTTTCACTGAGGCCGGATCCGGGTGTCCAGGAAGAGTCCGATCTATCGACAATGGTTGATGTTTTGAAAGAATAGCTGTTCCGGCTACGAAACGAACTGAGGATGAAGGCACGGGAGCGAGCTCAAGTCACGTACAATACCCTTTCTTGTCAGCTATTGACCAGTAGCAATGTGGAAATCTCTTTTTCAATGCGAGGTCCACCGGTTCGTTGTTCACCTGGGAAGAAACAGTCAGTTTCGTGTTCCTTGCTATATTATCCTTTGCACAGACCTTTGTTTCGGTTAAGACGAGAATATCCGGGTCTTCCGCCTCAACGTAGAAACTAAAGCCCTTAAATTTTCAGATGTTCACACTTAGTTCAACGTGTAACTGTTAATGAACACCAGAGTCGCGAACCTTCTTCTGGCTCGCAGCTAACCCACAGACATTCCAAGTAGCCAATCGTAATGCCTCCGGGTGACGTTCAGAAAATGATATATTTACAGGAAGCACTTTGTTTGTAGGCTGTCCCCCACTCGACACTGCGTTACTACTGGTATCTGGAGGTGAAACTTTGGCCCTTTTCTTTGCAGTTGCTTTAGTGGAAGACGCGTCAGGCGCGTCGTCCTCGCCCTCCGAATCTGACACGGCTTTCCGCTTGGAGGAGCTGGCACGTTTTGGAGGCATCGGAAAGATATTGCAAGTGGTGTACCTAAATCTAGGAGCAATACAAAAAGCCGCTGGGTGTCGAATGAAGGTTAAAGAAAGCATTCGCCGCGTTGGGAAATCTGACAAACGAGCGTCTATTCCGCATCACCGGGCCGCGTTTGATCTTTTTCGTTCCACCAATTCATAGACAAAATCCGATTTGCTTTCTGCTTAACCACGAAGATACCATTTTTTCCGTCTCCTTTGGAAAGAAAATGAGAGGCAGCAGTGCTCAGCCAGGTTCCTGTCGCTCCGCATCCTCTTCCATCGTGCTTCGAACAGTTGCATCCTTCCGAATTTCTGCCTGCCAGTCCCTCAGCGTTACATGTTTTCCACATCCGTGTTTGAATAGTGATAATCATCAAGCCCGTCCTCTTCGCTAGTCCGGATTCTGTACAATGACTGTAGTTCTACAAACTTGCTTCGTTTGCATAACTGTTGGTACCTAAGGAGGCGCCTATTGCAGTTCTATTTGAAAGGTTGACCATGTAGACTGGCTTGATTCTTTATCCCCCAGGAATTACTTTCTTCTACCGATTGTAATGCCTTCCCTTAAAAATCTGCGCTTGAGCTTTGTTGTCTCGGCCTGGACTCTAACTGTGACCACAGCCCAGTACACTCTTTCTCAGAATCTCAGTGGGAACAACTTGTAAGTAAAGCCGCAAGTTCTCTTCCCCTGCATTGACATCGGAATCTTAACAACCCGTAGCTTCCAAGGGTTTGATTTCCTGGAGAATGCTACTGATCTCTCCAACAACTTTGGTGAAATTACTTGTTTCGACGTCTTTGGTCATCCTATTAATTGAAGATCAGGAAATGTGCATTATGTCTCCCAATCGACTGCTCAGTCGCTCAATATGAGCTCGGTCAATGCTGACGGCCGAGTGATCCTCGCAGTGGATAATTCGACTAGCGGTGAAGGCAATAGCTCATTCGGTAGAAACTCTATATCTTCTCGGTAACAAGCCGGTGGAGTTTGGAAGCTTGTTGATTTTTGACGCAAATCACATTCCGTTTGGATGCAGGTGGGCATCTATCTTTGAAGTAGACGACAGTTATTTATTTAAGTGACTGTAATTAGCGTATGGCCCGGGTTCTTTACAAAGGGCCAGGGTGTGTGGCCTACAACAGGAGAGATTGACATTGTCGAAGGTATTTTTTTTGGCTGCTTTTATTCCCCTGATCGACAGCAGGTAATGATTAGAAATGTTGCAGGAGCCAACAGGGAGACAAATAATCGGTACTCCCTTCACGTGAGCGACGTAAACTGCAAACAACCAACCTCCATCGCATCCAACCAAACTGGGACCATCTCTACTGCTCAGGTTTTTGGCAATTCAGGATTGTCCAATTGCAACGTGACAGGGGAAATTAATGATGGGTGTGTTGTCACTGACGCCAGTGCTTCAAATTTCGGGGCTCCCTTTGCTGCTCAAGGCGGCGGCGTCTATGCTGCAAGCTGGGATAGCGACGGGATCACAATGTGGTTTTTCCCCCGAAATTCGGTACCAGACGACATCAAGACATCTGCTTCTCCTGATCCAACAAAATGGGGCAAACCTAGTGCACTGTACCCTGCCTCTTCATGTGACCCCAGTAAGGATTTCGGCCCACAGTTGATTGCCATCGTACGTACGAAGCCTAACATCGAAGCCTCTTCTCACTCGACTTCTTGAAAAGGACATCGATATTTGCGGATCATACGCAGGAGCTCCGGACGTATTTGGACAAACGTGCGGCAATGTGACAGCCCAGTGTACCGATTTGATTCAAGAGCCTTCCAACTATAACGATGCCTACTGGGAAATCAACTCTCTCCGTGTTTATACAAAGTAAGCACGCCCTAGGCCTTGTACCGATTTCTTTTTCTAATGTAGATACAAAATAGGCCCAACTCTACCACCACGAGCTCGGGTTCCACATCGACTTCTGCGATGAGGAGCTCAAAGTCTTTTATTTTCTGCGTCTCCGTTGTGCTCATTGGTGTATTCTCCGGGCTTTTATAAGCACGATGAGCGAAGAGGTAAGGGGCGAACTTGAGCGGCAGAGAGCGTTCTGGCGAGGACTTGTCTTAAGTTGTAGAGTCAATGCTCCTTACCTACATGAGACTTTTGTCAATTCTACTAGCTTATGTGAAGGTTCCATGTACTCCTTAGTCGCGAGAACTTTATTCAGTACCGGTAACTTACAAGACCATCTTGATCTGCATAGCTGTTCTGAAATTGAACTTCAAAAATCTTGCCAAGCGTGAGAATCATTTCCGAAACAAGACATCGAGCGCTTAAAATACAAGGTCAACCCACGTGTGGCGCCTCCGTGCCTGAGCTTCAACTTGAGTTCCCCGTCTGTGCATTTTTTATATCTTTTCCTGCGAAACCCATCCCTCTTTTCAACGAAATCCGGCCTTCCAGTCCAGAGGGACCTGTGCGTCCACGTTCTTCACACTTTCACGACTCTGTTCATGTTATAACGAATGCCATTGACACACCGCGGCTTTTCGGTGAGAAGTCTATAATTTTTCCCTCGTATTTTGAAATTCAGCAGTATCGGGACAGGCATGGATTGTGGTCGATGGCCTACCAGTTCCAGAATATTTGACCGCTGTAAACAACAAATCAAATCAAGTCTCCTGTTGGATTCCCGGTGAAGAGGGAAAGACATTCTCTGTACATTGGTCAGATGCTGGAGGCAAAGTCGACACTTGCTCATTTATAACCTTGGATGGTGTTGTCGTTCCTGGAAGATTTCTCCTTGGATCTGGCGCCACATATCGCTCAGGTGTCCGTACCTCAAAAAGTACCGAGGCACCCTTCGTATTCAAAAGTACTCAAGAAAATCCGAGTAGTTCGTTTACACTTATACTTTTCTTCACTGCGTATCTCAACAATGCTTGCACAGTCATTCAGGGATCACCTTCCTCTTCCTCCAAACTTGAAGCTGGGATGATTACGTTAAAAATTAAGCGAGTTACGCGAACTGCACCTCGACCAGCAAATCCATACCAAGACCTATCAAAGCTTTCTCAATCGCAACAGCAGTTTGGTGAACTTTATGCCGGGTATCTCTGACTCCACTCTTCTTCTACTTTGCCCTTTTTAATCTGTCACGCTTAGCTTTGGCGCGGAAAGCAAATCTTATGAACAGTCTCCGTTTACTTGGGCTATACATCCGCACGACGAAAACTCTTCTAACTCCAAGAAGATTGCCACCTACGTCTCTTTTGTATTCAGATATAGAACTCGAGGTGGGCCATAAGTGCTTTTTTAAAAGAACAATTGCTAACAGGAGCCCAAAGAGTTTTTGCAAGCCCAAGGGATCATGGATACGGAGCCAGTTCCTAACACACCGCCTCCAAAACCGCCTTTGCGGGTTCCTGTTCGTCGGATTGTAAGTGCTCCTGCAGGGGCTGCACCCCCTACACCAAGCCCGACGCCGCCACTAAGGCCTCACAAAGAAGAGAAAAAACCATACATTGCGGTAACTAATTTGCCAAAAATTCTTTCTCCCGACCACGCTCAATGCGAAAATAGAATCCTTATCCCTTACGGAGACCAACCGTCGATACACGGAGAACTGCTAGCTGGCGTGCTACCACCGTCTCGGGTGATCCTTCAAATTTCATGTATTACGGTACGCAAGGTCTTAATTCACCAGATTCGGGCCTTTCACAAGACGACTCGGATTCGCGCTATAATGTTTCGCTATAGCGCTGTGCCCCTCACCATCTGTAATTTGGACCTGTAACGGTATCATTAATTATTTCTTCTTACTTTCGAGTATCTTTGCCTTGTTTATGATTCCTCGCTTTCCCTTGCTTTCTTGTGCTATTGCTATCTGCTTGCTTTCCTGCTCTGCGCTCTGTCCCTTTCGCTTTGTCGATGCTGTCCAATGTTGGCTAGACCAACACCCAATGAATTTTACGTAGCTTTCGATGATTTGTAGTTAGTGCTACTCAGTGAAAATATAATCAATTATCATTTGTCAAACTATGCATGAGAGGCCGTAGACGTTGAATTGAACTTCGAAGTGTGGCGCTAACTAGCGGCCCGAACTCAGCGCGTTTGGACCGAATCCTCAACTACATGGCTTTTGAGATTCACGTTTGGCCAGCACAATGGGGCCTCCCCTCAATGGATCCTATGTCCCTTTCTCTACTCATGTACTTACAGCTGCTGCTCCCTTCTCGATTCGTCGTCGTCGAAACCATTAATCCAGACCTTTCGCCATCCGGTATGCACCGCGAATTATGACTTTCAAGTTTTTGACAACTATCAGGCCAGCTACCATTCCTTAAGAATGGAAAAGACTCTGTGGCACCTTTTTCTTCTATTCTATCCTACCTTCACAAGGAAGCCAGTGGCCTTAGCCCTACAGTATCCAGGCCTCATGATGCTGCATGGCTTGCACACGCAGAGTCGAACTTGGGGGATCTAGTCGTAAGTTATTCTCTCGTTCTCCCTGCGTTTCGCGACTTTATGAAGTTTTTTATTTCAGCTACACATGCTCTACTCCCTGCAAGCAAATTGGAACGAACTCACCCATCCGTCCATCGTATACCGCTTTCCAATTCCGCAAAGATATTACGCGCCGCACAGGTTGAGGGAGTCGTATAAGAGTAGATTAGAGTCCTCCGGTCTATGGAGTCTTCCAGGAATCGAGCAAGAGAAGAAACCTTTTGCCAAGTCTGCTCCTCCGAAAGAAGTCAATCCTCGAGATAGATTTCTGAAGGTTTTCGAGAGAGAAAAAGTATGGACGTGATTTTTCTGTCCTTCAAGGTCACTTACAAGGCGTCAAGGTACTGGACAAAGCTCGTACCACTCTTGACCTCTATACTCGCCTTCTGGGATCTGGCAGTTTTTTCAACGGAGATCGGTATGAATCTTTATATAAATTTATCCACCGATCACTCACACTTCGCTTTCAGTCCTTCGCTATTGGATGCAGTCGTAGCTGCTCATATCTTGTTACTTATACGACCACCTTATCCAGACCCTCTGTTGCAAGAACTAGTGACTACGTCCTACCCATCACTGATCGCGCATGCCGATCGTCTATATGATCTGACATTGTCTGCGCCTATGCCTACCCGTACCGAATCGCATAGCGGTTCTCTTCGATCCCTACTCCCTATGGACTCAGAAAGCGAGCAGGACATCTGGGTGACTCGCTTACGGTTTGCCTTTGCAGGACTGACTTTGGGAGGTATAATAACTTTTATGTCCGCAGGACCCCGTAGTATGATTCGATAATTCAGTGTGAGTTTGGAGTGTTAAAATTAAAAGATTCTTTTGTGAGGTAGTGATCGCTATATAATGCATACCAGTGCGGCCTGAAGAGTTAAGGGAAAGTATACAATGCACAAGAACGGTAGCAGCCAGACGTCTAATACATCCCAATTCCAAATCAAACGTCTAGTGTAGTCCCTCAATAGGACCCAGCCAAAGCCCAGCAGGACGTAAGCTGAATATTTGACCACCTGAGCAGTTTTTTTTGATGAGGAAGATGCCGTAGACAATGGAATCCCCAACGCAACGGCCAGACACACAGCGAGAGAAAAGTTGAGGACCGTTATGATGGATATCACAGTGGAGGCAAGACACAAATTGGAAGCTTTCAGAACAAGGGAAAGAGGAGCGACAGTATCTGGGCGTGGTTGGGGTATCATTGTCGGTATGACAAGCGGTAGAGCGTAGACTCCCAGGAAAAGCAGGAAAGGTGCGAACTAGATCGATATAAGGAAATCGTATGAATATAAGAGCAGAGTCTGAGACTCACCCAAAGAGAACTATACGTCTCGCTGCTTAACACAAAAAAAGCACCAGCACCGAAGAGATGCGTGAAGATGACGATGAAAAAGATGTCAAGGACTGGCCGTCTTCGTTTTAGCCAAGTCAAAGGAGTAGCTCCCGATGTTTTACGCTCCCCTGAAACTCGCTCCGTCCATGCGGCACTGGCCCAGGTTTGCAAGCCTCCAAACATCATCGCAACGCTGATCAAAATCGCGCTGGGTAGGTAGTTACCTATTTTTACGAAGCGATCAAAGTTGGTCAGGATATAGAAGAAGAAAGACGCGTGAAGTCGCTCTAGGAGATTATTTGTGGTCCGCAGTGTGGATTCAATGATCCTGCGGAAGAAGAATTAACGTCCGAAAGAGAGTAAGAGCTCTTGTCATTACGCACCGGCCGAGCGAGTGGAAGCCATGCGGTCCTGCAGCAGGCAACGCAAACATGGTAAAGGCATCGATTCGGTATTGATGGAATAGACCATGAACTCCGCTTCCGTAACCGGATGCTTGGTACCCAATATGACGCCACAAATTTCGGGCTTGAGCTGCATATGTTTGTATCTCGCGATGATTACGTATACTTTGGGGAAGATGTCTCAAATATTCAGGATCGTTTTTGTGATCGTAAAGGACAACCGGTACACCAGTACGGCGAGCAATGTGTTGGAAGGAGTTCAGGAGATCCTGGTTGGGTAGTCGGCCGTTCCTTCCCTCTATTGAAGCGTGAGCTGGATGACAGTTCATATATGAAAAGCATACCATGAAATATTCCGAGATGAGATAGGGAATGACCAGGGTAATCAATATTGATAGCGGTCCAAATGACACCGGAAGTGAGCTCAAGAGGTTGGGCTTGTAGATCTGTAAGGAAATTGAGCTCAACGTAAGACATGGAACGTGAAAGTTACTCACTTGACTGAATCCTGCCATGGTACGCACTTAACCACGCCTGCATTCCATCCATATAGCCGTCGCTGATTATGAAAACCAAGTCCTTAGCCCATAAAGAATATTCTAGAGCAACAAAAGTCAGCGTGTATGACGACAAATAGCGGCGAGCGGGGCGGTCTTACGTTTGAGAAATCGAGATAGCGCAAGTACTGTAGCCACCCCTCGTAAATTCAGGGTTCCATCTCCTTCGTTAGCTCTACTGATCCAAGACGCTGATATAACCATAGCTTCTACTCCTGATATACGAGGCGATGACAGTATAGCGTACGCATTTGTTCCGTTAATACCCTATCGGTTGTCAGCGCTGATTCAAGACAAAGGAACTCGCGAACTAACCTTGTTGACACCCGTAAATTCATAGCTCTGAGTAGATGCCACCAAACCAACTTTTCGGAACTCATTCATGATGAACTGAGAACGCCTTTTGGAAGTCAGAAGCCGCGTAAAGCATCTAGATATCTTGAGTCTCACTGCTCACTCGTAGCATTGGAGTCCCGGAGCAATTCCAACTGGTCCAAAAAGCGGTCTGCGTCGTGTACCTCTTTCCAGTTCCAATATGTATTGACCTACAAGCTTGGTCAGCTCTAGAAATTGTAAAGCCAATTGGATCTCACTTGTCCTGGCTGCAGAGCATTTTCATCAAAGTACACCCCTCGATCAAGCTGAGAGGAAGGAATAACGAGCATCCATATATATCCCATGAGAAAAAGAATCAATCTTAAGTGTAAATCTGAGTTCGAAGCAGACGTTGGAAGAACGAGGGCGACATACTTGAGTGCCGCCATTCTACGAGCTATCAATGAAAATAAAGCTCTTCTTCGCTGAATCCGAGCTAAATTAGGGTCGCCTGTGCCTCGCAAAAGACGTCGGATGCGCTGCAAAGGCTGCCAGCGAGGACCTTGGTCATCCATGATGGTGGTAGTGATGAAAGTCACTTGATCGCTACCTCTCTGCCTTTTAGACCAGTCAGATTCCTTTACGCTTTGTTTCTTGTCTTCTTGAACATTTTTGTAACCTTACATGGGCAAGCGTACTAGACAGAATCCCTCTTCTTCTTCTCCTGTATTGACCGCCGGTCAAGTCCTTCGTCGGGATGAACTTAATTCGTGGGGCTGGGCTGGCACTGAAGTAACCGATTCGTCCTCAATAACACGCGAACATCTGCTCGCGACTTGTGGCTTTTCGAGGCGGAACAATCACTCGTTTTGCCACAATAATTACACGTCGGAAACACGTATTCAGACTTCAAAGCAAGCCAGTCGCAATAACACAAGGAAAGAGGAATCCGACGATGTGATTGTGATTTCGGACGGCGAGAATGAGACGCCTTCCTGCAGCAAAAAATCATGCAAAAAAAATCCAAATTGCTTGAATTATCTGGGGCAGGATAAATGGCAAGACGAAGGTACACTCCAGTTCCGGTGTGGTGTATACGCTCATCCCTGAGTTTCAGGTTCCGCCGAAGGCAACTTTCTCGCCTTGGCAAAGCTGGGAGAAAATCCGTTACTATCCGTCAAAGATCCGGATTTACCTGTGGGACTGAAGGTTGGGATCGAATCTCATTTAAATGTTGATTGGTGGTTTGCTAAAGCACTGAATAGAATCTAGGTGCCACTTGTTACGCGAATGCTTCACTTCAAGTTTGGTTTCGGGATCCAATATTTCGTGCGGGTGTTTACAACTACCCATCAATAGGATCAGAGACGAAATCCATGGTACCGCTTCTTGGCCAACCCATTTCAACTACTTTAGCTTACATTAAGCTCAGGAATCGCCGATATTTCAGCTACAGGCTACTTTCGCTGCTCTTCAAGAAAGTGTTCAGAGTGTATTTAATCCAACCAAACTTGTGGAAAGCCTACAACTGCGTGCTGCCGAGCAACAGGATGCCCAAGAGTAGGGATAATTGTTGCTATTTCACCTCGCATTCTGATGCATCGTTAGATTCTCGAAATTATTCATGACCCATCTGGACGCAGAGTTCAAGAAACAACCGCAGCCATCTTTGCAATCATTAATTACTTCTCAAGTACGCGCTGCAAATGAATTACTCTTATTCACTCTCTCAAAAACCTACAGTTCGAAGGCGAGCAAGTATATGGCACACTGTGTGTGAGGTGTGGTTACTCTTCGGAGCGCACCACGAATTTTTGGGAAATTGAAGTTAATTTCCAGGTTTGGATCGGTTTGTCTGAGTTCTTTCACGAAATTTGAGCATGTTCTAGAACAACTCCAAGCTCGAAGAACGCATTGAAAGCCTTCTTGAACATGAAACTTTGACAGGTGATAACCAGTAAGTCTGTCACCAAGGACATTTATATGTGCCAATTCGTTCGATAGGTATTTTTGTGAGCAGTGCAACAGCCTTCAAGACGCCGTTCGGTACACCGAATTACGAAAACTTCCTCCGGTTCTTCATATCTCGTTGCTTCGTTTTGTGTACGACCTGAAAACTATGGAGCGCAAAAAGTCCAAAAGTATGATCATGTTTCCGAAAGTCCTCAATATGAATCGATTTCTTGGTTCATCTGCTGAGAGGAAGGCTTCTGCTCTCTCGTCTGGGGCTCCGAGTAATGTCTATGAACTTCGTGGTATATTGTTACACAAAGGATCAAGCGCTTATCATGGTCACTATGAAGCTCAGGTCTTCGACGCCGGGTAGATATATATTCCATCTCCTCTCGGTCTTTGCTGGTGCACTGATGATACAATCAAAGGGCCGATGCTTGGTATCAGTTCAATGACGAAGAAGTGACTCGAATCGACAAATTAGGCGATAAGCGTTCTTCAAAAAAAAATGATATTGACATTGATATTGACGGTTCAGCCGACGAAATGTGAGTTTTGTTATCTATTCATTGTTACTGAATTAATTAGTCTTCAAGACCAACGGGCTCAAAAAGAAAAAAATTGAACAATGGCTTAAGGAAACGACAGCGTGTAGATGACAGTGAAGATGAAGCCGCTCCGTGAGTTATCTCCGTATGTCAACCGGCGAAATAGTGCTAACAGCCCACAAAGGTCCCTGAAGTCCAATCAGGCGCCGAGTTTAAGGTATGAAAAATCTAATACTCTCTGTTCCCTCCTTTTACACTGCCTTGGCGAGCAGTCATATTTCTTCCAAGGACGCATATATGCTCATCTACGCCCTGCGGCAGTCCGATTCAAATTTGCCATCATCTCAAAAAACTATCCCGCCTCCTCACGCAATGAACGTAGTGAATGAACTCAACGCTTCGCACGACAGACAATGCGAAAAGTATGCTGCAAGGTAATATATTGATATGTCATTATCGTTGAACCGGTTTAATAGCTTTTTTCAGGGAGAAACTAGCTCGCTCGGCTTTGAGTGCTCGAAGAGCTCAAGTTTTGGACATATATAAGAACTGGTCTCTGACATCTAACGACCAAGTGAGGCTCCTAGATGATGTCTCCAAACATAATTTTTGTTGAAGCTTTGCAAGGCTTCCATCGTGGTGAGCCGCCAGGCGCTGGAAGATTTTTTGTCCGTGCATTCGGTGACAGGCCTCTTCGACGATGAATCAGCCCATCGGATGATACCCACCCAAATTCCTGTCGATGATATCCTTTGTGAACACGGACGCCTTGATTATCGTAAAGCGGATAAGATGAAACGCATATCTCGGGTGCGATAATCTAGGGATCCACTGCAGAGTAATAGCATCTCATCTCATCAACTATCACAGGAAGCTTACGACAAGATTATTGAGCGAACAAACTGCGTATTCAAGCCTGCACTTTCATCGGACGACGTCTGTCTACAATGTGTCAATGCTGCATTCAAAGGTTTTTATCTCATATTGCCTGTTTCGTCATTAGCACATCTCAAGTCTCTTTTTCCCAAGAACGCCTCTATCAAATAGAGCACCCTCGGCTCGTGTCTCAATTCAACGACAAAGCTTCTCCCGGGGAAGACCAATCTGGTTACTGGATATCCAAAGCTTGGCTCAAAGGTTTCCTATTCCACCTGCTTTGATTAAATCTGCTGAAACATTTTTTTTAGACTGGGGTCTCCAGAAACCAAAGATGCATATACCTTCCGAAGACGATCCGCCTCCAGATTCTCCTGAGTTTGAAAATGATGTTCTTTGCGAACATGGTAACTTATCTTTACACACTGCTGCAAGACGATGCATTTCGGAAGAGGTTGGCCCTCTTTTTGCACTATATACTACTCGATTCAAACCGTTCTTAGGCATGCCAGATTCTGACCTCTTTATTTCCCAATTGGAAACCAGTTCCACGAAGTCAAGGTATGCCTTACCTTTTATTGTTACGTCGCCGTTATAATTTTTCCGTGTTTGCAGAGTCTTGTCCTGTCTGTGAAGTCGCTGTCTCCGAACGTAGGGCCAATGATATTGGGCACCGTAAGCAAGCTGAAAACGAAAAGGTGGATTCCGATTATCATTGTTTATTCAGTCCACCTGACGTTGCGATAGGCCCGATTGAAGCACATGTATGAAAGCGCTTTCGATGGGAATACGTTCCTCCTTCAGAACGTTCCTTGTGCTCTTATTCCGTTGCGTTTTTTATCGAACTGGAGGAGGTGGATTTCCAATCCTGCTCAGGCTGCCAGGCCGGACGTTTTGGATAATTCTGAATTCTTTTGTGAGCATAAAAGATTGAATATCGATAGTTCGGACATCGAATCAATTGCTGCGATCATCAAGAGAACCGATTGGGACCAGCTTGAAAGTCTGTGAGTAAACACTTTACGCTATATCAAACTCTGTTTAAACTCTGTTCCTAGTTACTCTGCTTGCCCGCTGATTGCCCTTACTCCATCGGATGGCGAAGTTCCTTTCGAGTTCAACATTCCTGTGTGTACTGAGTGCCGCAAGAAGAGGTTTGCAGTCTCACTTCAAATGCACTTTTACACCACTCATTTGCTTGGCATAGGTTATCAAACTGGGACAAGGCGGAGATCACCGTGCGGATTCATGCGGTAGGCTCCTCTAAGGAGGGCCCACGCGAAAAGATCACATATGGCAAGGGCTCCGCACGACAGTCCAAACGTCTTCGGAACAAACGTGACGGGAAGAGAAAACGACTGACTGTGACCAAGTCAATGACGGTCAAGGATGTCAAGGTCGCCGTGAGTAATGCTACCAGCATCGCGTACAAAGATGCTGAGACCTGATCTTTTTTTAGCTCCAAGAACAATGTGAAATTCCGACCATCTGTCAACGACTCTTTCATCATGGTAAAGAGTTACTCGAAAATGAGGCCACCATCGCAAGTATCCACGTCCTCGCAAACGATATATTGGAGCTATACGAAGAAAGTGAATCCCATGATTTTTCAGACTCAAACGACGTGGTACCGCCGCGGGAAGAAGGTAGAGCATTTGTGGGTACGTTACTTGGGAGCAGTGTACTTGGTGTAGTTGACTAGGCGATACACAATGTACATACTGAGTAGCAAAAGCAGCAGAAAGTCACTCTATGTTGATATAGGTAAATCGATTGCAGCGAAAGTACGATATGAGAAGTCCGGGACAAAACATCAAAAAAAACTAACCAACACAAAAACCCAAAGAAAAAAAAAGTTCACCAGTAGGACCCAATTGTTATACATAAGTTGATACGGCATTGGAAGGAGTTAGGGATACATAAGATGGAGATCCAGTTGGAGTGGTTTTATGCGCTGCGAGGATCGTGGAAGTTGTTTCAATGACATCCACATCATTAGATGCGCTGCCCTGCATAGTCACTGCGACAGCGAGGGCTTCTTGAGTGAGATCAGTCATCTCCCCAATGGAAGCGACTTGAATCGCGAGAAGAGCCGTAGGGGTGACACCGGCGGCAGCAGCACGGGGGGCCACTGCATTCTGCGCGGCTTCAGCGACGACTGACTCGGCGGCGGCGGCTAAACGACGGGTCTCTGGTGCAATCGGACCAGTGAGAGCCAAATCATAAGCAGCTAGACTGGTCTCCACAGCATGTCTCTGTTTCGCGAGATGGTTTAGGCTTCCGACTGAATGATGTGTCACTCGAGAAACTTCGGCCTTTTCAACGACCCGAGCAACAACATTTTGGAGAACCTCAACGACGACACGCGCAGGAGCATTATCAGAAACGTTATTTGAAGGATGCGAAGACATTCTAGGAATCAATTTTTAAAGGGAAGGTAAAAAAAAATACGCAAACATCCTCGTACCTAGCGGCTAGTTGATTCAGCATTGAGTCACTAGCATTTCGAGGAAGGTTGACTGCCGCAGCCAACGATGTACGAGTAGTCCATGCAGGATCCATAGATGTATGAGGGGCAACATTTATGTGGAACGAATGCGAAATTTGACTTTCTTGACCATCGAGGACAAACTAATGAATTATTTCGCAGTCAGTCGGCCGAAATTGTACTAGTCTCTTTTTGAGACGTACTTTTGCTATGACCGTGATATCGCAGCTCTGAGCATCAGGAGTCGGAATGCCGGAAAGCTCGTCTCCTTTCCAGGATAACCACGAGGGGAGTGATGGGGAACTGTAGTGCACTGGGATATTCGGCCATGAAGCTTGAGGATCCCATACACGAGGTTTCCAAGCCCAACGCAGACCACAATAAGCTACAGGAGGACAGGAGCCGGCCAGCTTGCGATAGAATGGTCGGAACTCCCACTGGCCATCACCAGCCTTTCTCGCTTCAATGTTCCAAATGTGGTTTCCTTTTGACTTGGCCTTGCGTCCATCTTCGTTATATCGCTGAATGTAAGGATGCCGCCACAAGTAATTGCGAATCTGCAAGAATTACAGTCAGTTTAGGTTTAATCTCATTTTGGGAAGAAAGAGCTTTTTTTGCCTTTTTCATGGGTATCTTTTCCTCAGGGTAACCTTGCCTTGCGAGCTAACGTACGTGTATCGGAATCCATCAGTTACGGAATCATGTGTAAACTCACCTCTTCAAGAAAAGCATTTGTAAAGGCTTGGATACGGAACTTGAAGGGTCGGAAATCTGGCGACTCGTCCAATCGCTGCATTTTCTTCGCCATCAACGTCTGATGAATAGACTCTCCTTTTGAATCAGTGGCATCCACTGGTAGAGCTGTCAGAAAAATTAAACACATGAACGTCGGAATAACCTACAATTCGAACACGTTTTGTTGAGAAATTCAAAGAAGATACGGTCCACCTCGCTGCGATATTCCTGCGGCACATCATTGGTGGGCGGCGACTACGTGGATAAAAAGATTTAGGTAAAGCCAAGATTAAAGGCAAGAAAGGGAAATGAACATACTTGAGACCGAGTTCCGCTGGCCGGAGAATCCTCATCGTCATCATCATCACCTCCATCTTCTTCTCCAGTGTCACTCGATAGATAAGATGACGAAAAAGCTGAGGAAGTGACAATAGCTGGGGCAGAACGCCATTGCTGTGCCAGTGGCTTACTATGTTTAAACGTGAAGGGAGATACAAATGTACCCCCTATCGATCCAGACCGAGTCATACGACCCGGAACTACAGGCTGAAGTGGTCTTGTATCTAAAGTGGCCCGAGTTGGCGACGGGACATTGATCGATCCGGTAGACATTGAATGAGTGTGTCTAGTGGGTACAACACTATCGGATCGAGTAGATCGTAACGGAGGAATTTGCGGCGCGGAAGGAGGTATCACCATGGTGCTTGGAGGAAGGGCTGGCGGAGGATATGTCGTTACCGGTTTCGCCGAGTAACCGAATGTGCTAGGAGAGGACGGGCGGGAAAGGGGAGGCGATTGGAGAGCATGAATATGTGAAACTTCGGAAGCAGAAGGATACGGATTTGCGATGGAAGGCACGGGTAGGTCATCCTGCGGCTCAGTCTTAAGCTTCACCCGGCGCTCGGGGATGCTTTTGTCCAGTGCAATTTCCTCGGAAGCAATCTCGGATACGCAACGCTTACGGTTGAGATCCAGGTTAGCATCGATAACTTGGGGAACACCGGAAGAAGGGAATTGGTAATTTATGGGGAACGAATCGGCTGCCTCAAAAATTGCGGGCAGGGGGTTTGGAGTTGGGTAGTCGGTTGTATTCGGGTAGATTGGCGCGTTAGCACCAGCCCCATCGTCCACAGACATATCTTTAATTCCAGAAATCACGTCTGAGACGTACGCCAATTTTAACCTGAGGTCGTCGACAATTTTACCAGCCTCAAAAACGCTGCCTTCCGACCGACAAAGATCAGCTGCTGTAGAAGCTGACTGTACAACTCTGAATATCAAGTCAAAACAGGCAAAAAAAAAAAAAAAAAACGCCACACGAATGAGGATACGTACTGGTGAAGAATATCTCTGCCAATGGACAGAGCACTTTCATCCGTGCTTATTGTCATTGCTTCAGTTGTAGGAGGGGAGTTAAGGGTAGATGCCACTGATGCTGAGAGGTTGACAGGCAACGCCACAGGCGTTGCAGCAGCAAGTGCGCCAGCTGAACTATGCTGCGCTGCGGAAGTCGGTACGGGTATCAAGGCAGACTGTAAAGAGGACACTCCAGGAGGGAACGCGGTCGCGGTCCCATGAATTACAGCAGAAGGACCCGTGTTCATGGGAGGCGAAAGAGAAGAATGACTTGGAGTGGGCAACTTGATAGCGGTACCGTTTTCTACAGGGGATGATACTGGGAAAGAAGAATTGAAGTCTGTTATAAAAGGCCCCGAAGACAAGGCGGTATTTGAGAAAGGTGCAGGGTCAAGGGGAGTTTGGGGGTCCATGAACGCAGCTTGCGCAAGGTTAGATGATGAGGGCACGTGCATAGGATGCTGCACCGGGCCATTTGAGTTGACAACATTGGGAATAGTAGGTAGGGGATCAAGAAGAGAATGGGATAAAGAATGGGAGGAATTGGGCTGGGGAATGATGAGATTTGAAAGGACCTCGGAGTCGGTTGGTGAGACATTGTCAACATCAAAGCCCATTGGCAGGGAGGCCACGGCTGTTCGATTCTGGTCGATTGACATGTAAGACTAGTACCGAGAAGGAGGCGGAAAGGACGTGAAAGTATCGTTCAAGTATTTAAGATAACCGGGCAGGTTATTGAGCTAATACTTGAGAGATCAGTGTGAGATCGAAGCTTGGAACACGCGGAATGCTGACAGCGCAAAAAGTCGAAAGAGATTGCCGTGTATAAAAGCGAGATAGAAGCTCGGTCAAACGCCAGACTGAATGTCTCTGTGAAATGGGTTAAGCGTTGGAAATAGAAACGAGAGCCTGGCTGTAACAAAACAGCAATATACTGTAGGCCAGAATAAGCCACAGAATACTGGGCCAACAGAGACCGAACCGAGCTATGACCGAAAGAAACAAGGATGATGGAAGAGAGAGTACACACTGTGAGCCCTGAGCTATGGCATGAGATAGTGACGTGCCCTAGTCACACTGGGTCACGCAGTTACGACTAGCAACAACCAATAGTCAATACCGCCAGCCTCCGCCGACCTTCATTTCCTTTTCAGTGCAAGAGGTACCTACATATACATGTCCATTTCCTTACTCACTATTACCATGTATTCTCTTTTACGCTCTCAATCTTGTACGTCACATATACATGTCGTGGCCCTGCATCTTTTTTTCTCGTAGTCACCTCGATTGCCGTTTCAAGCGTCGGAATATGTATTCAACATTTGGTTAAAACAATCAACCGTAGTATCCCTGAACCACCCCCCTCAATCTTAACCAGCCTTAACTTTTATGGATAGCGCAATCTAGAACAAAAGTACATTGCAATGATCGGCGCCTAAGCCTATGTCAAGCAGTTACAAATTTACAATACCCATTTGCACACCGAGAGATTCCTCTCTCGTTGATCCAAGATTGTACGACTCAATGGGAATGATGAAATAAAATAGCTGTGACGGCACACTGCCATGATCGTACTCAGTACCTTCTTCTCGGGCTGCGTGAACGATCCCTTTCCCTGCGACGGTCGCTACTAGAGAATTCAAGTTGAATAAAAGTTAAATTCAGCAGACACACAAACAATACAGCACTCACTCGTATCGTGCCGTTGAATGTCGGTCATACCGATCACGATCACGATCGCGGTAGTCGTCTCGCGAAGAACGATGTTCAGAAGAACGTCCAGAAGGTGCAGGAGGCGCAGCACCGCCTGAACTAGGTGTAGAAGGTGCAACGGGCGCCGACTTACGTTTTTCCCGTTCTTCCCTAAACTTCGCGAGCATGTTACGGAGCTCATGATAGCCCAAATGCATCTGGAAAGCAAAGGAAGCAAAAGTCAGAGTCAGCGTTTCGAACGAACCAGGCATCTCCGGATTCTGCACTGACCTTTCCACCGAAGTGATCGGCTAGTCGACGATCGGAATCCAGTACAGACAGGTACGCTCCACAAACATCACATACACGAAGCTTCTGGTGGCCAGAGGCGCCAGAAGTATCCGTTAGCTGCTGCAATTCCCTCTGAGGAAAATTCAGGGTTCAGTCAAAGTCAAAAGTAGAAACATGAGATATACACACCTCCTTGTCAGCTTTTTCACTTTTGAGCGCCTCAATTGCGGCCATCTCCCTCATTGACTCGTCGACCTTTCCTTGTTCACCTGAACTAGATCTCAGCATCCGAGGAATCGAGAACCGACCGCGATACACACCAAGCGTTTCAATTTTTTCCGTTCCTCCTTGAATTGCCAACTCAATTTCAGCAATTTCCCTCATCTAGAACCGAACCGTCCAATGAATAAAACTGATAACAAGACTGGCTAAGCTTTACCGATGACCCACCAAGTTTGTCGTTTTTGCATTCTCTTCGGGAGTTTTTTCCAATCGTCGATGAGCTTGCCGTATCCGCCTGTCGCAGTCATCTACGAAAGCAAATATGTTCGACTCATATTCCATCTGGAAACGATTGAAGATGGGGTCGCTCGGATTCTTTTCCCTCTCCGCCAAGAATTCTTGCTTTAACCGTTCTGTATGAGACTTTGGACAAGCTCCGAGATCCATTTTCTACGCAGGTGTGTAGGATAAAGGCAGGCGGAAAGTTCTGATTCAGTAGGGGGTCACAAGATTGTATCAGCCAACCGTGAACTCACCGTGTTGGTGAACAGGGTGTGCGGACAAGTTCCGCACAAAAAGTTTCTACAAACTTTTTCGTCAGACCAAACGAGGTTTGCGTTCGCTACACCCATCGCCTCGGGACCCATCATTTGCTGTAAACACTGTAAGAAAGAGATTGAATTACTTGAATACAATACGTACTTCAAGCAGCTTCCGCTGCATTTCAGCCAGTCTCCCCATTATGTTTGCGCGGCGCGGTATTTACGAGTTGATAATTGGAAAGTAAGGATGTTATTTATTTGGCTCTATTTGGCTGGGTCTTCCAGGTGATAAGCGCCAAGCACGCCACTTTACAGTACAGAGCTCTTTCTGACCTCCGCCTACTGCTCTGAGTCTAAACTGTTTCTGCTGCTACTTTATTTCGTTGTAATGATGTATCTTTTCAAGCAAGTAGCAATGTTGTTAAGTCTGATGCTGCCTGTACTCAAGGTTCCTCAATGGTCCATGCAATGGTCTCCCTTGGCAGAAAAGTAACATCTGACTCATTTGGATCTGTCCGTTGATCCATTGAAATTTATTTGACTGTCTGTTTCCGTTCTATCCCCCTGGGGAGGCTGCCCCGGTACCGCTAGGATATTACTTGGTGGTGGTTGATCCCATCCAGTATTAACTGCTCTTTGGCTCCTTGTAACTTATCTTGCTTTTCGATTTATCTGATCTACAGCATTTCTTGGTAACTTGGAAGGCTCGCAATTCTCGCCGAATAACACGCAGGTATTCAAACTCGAGCGCGGTTCAGCCTGTCAACTTGAATTTCGTCCAAATAAATGTGTATGTCCCTTCAAACTATTAAGTAACAGAGCAAGAGCCTGAGATCCATTGCATGTGCCTTTCGCCAACCTAATTCAAGTCAACTCCACCCTACTGTGCGGCTACCTTCAGTTTGGCCCGCAATATCAGCTCGTTCCAAAAAACCTGGCCAGCTCTGTTTCCAATTCTGGTGAACACGAATATACCGTCATCTAGTGCTGACTGAATCCGGTCCCGGGGGAGGGGGTGTGTTTGCTTTTCATCGTCTTTTCTGATCATTACATGTTTCTAGATCCGACCCCGGATCTGCGAATGCTTCTGCCTTTACTTAAGCGAAAAAATCTGGCACTCCTAGATTCAGATTTACATCTACACGCGGTATATCATGGAATTAGACATTCTGTTGAATATCTCTGAGATGTGATGCTCATGGAAATTCAGTTCTCTTACAGCTGGCGTGCAGGCAAGGTCTGGCAGGTATTATCCGCTTTTACCTTTTACTGTTTAGCATTATGACGTTGGATCTCGTCGGTCTCGAGCACAATAATTGATTTTTTGGAGCGCGCCCGACGTCTAGATTTCTCATTGCCAGACACTGGTTCTGAAGGACAATGCGCAGAATCTGCTCAGTAATGGTTATATTTTTACGTTTATCGCAATCTCTGTTGGACAACTTCAGCCTTAGCAGGGTTGGCATGTTGACTTATACCCATGCATACATTCCTGGAATACGTTCACGTTGAATTCTATGCAATTCAGAAAGACGGATGTGAATTTTTTCGTGGCATAAATCCGAGAAAATCTGCCAAGATCTCGAAGATGGAGGAGATACTAATCCCCCGGTCAAGTATCCCTTCGCCTGATGACACAGATTTGCCATTAGTCCTTTTAAAAAAAAAGGATTTTCTCCGAACAAGAGCCCTGAAAGCTGAATCTAACCAAGTTTTCTCGAACGCATGGTGTTCAAAACATCATTGTATCATTGTTAACAAGTTCAGTGACCTAGCAGTATATGTCTACTCCCCCGGTGTCCGTGGATCTGCCCGAAGCAGAAAGCAAAGAACGGAGAAAAGAGCGTAGGAGATTTTTTATGTGGGTCCCCATGTCAAACATCCTGTAACGCGTTGCTCTTTTTCAAGATGAACGTCAAGAAGCATTGGAAATGCTGAGGGTCCCGATTTTTATAGGCGAGCAATATCTGGTTTCCAGTGTCAAGGTATCGCCGCGTTCCGGCAGGACAGGCGGTGGTGGTAGAGATTAATTATCGATGACTTTAAATGCATTTCTTTTTCTTCATGTGCCTTATGAAATGCATGCTGCAGCTGGTGAAAAAGACCGAAGCCTGCCGTCGTTCTACCACTGCCTATCTATCTGGGCATGTTCCGATGGAAATCCGTCATTCCGTTAGCTCGAGATAGGAGAACATAGTTCTTTCCGAGCATGAAACTTTTGAAGCCCCGACGACAGCAACAGGGAAGCTTGCCGTTGCTCCACTATTGGCCGAGTGTCAGTCTATCTAATAGCGTTTAGATCTCACTTAACAGAAGTAAGAAGAAAGAATGGCTCCGAATTGTTTTAACGAAGATCGCCTGAACATCATGCTCTCTTTCAATACCAAGCTCCCCGCTCTTCGTCGAGGACCGCATCTGCTCTTCACTCATCTCAGGGTAGTATTTCAGGAGAGCGAGCAGGAAGACGCGTACCTCGAGCCTTCCCTCGCCGCTTCCATTATCTCGTTCTTTTAGATTTGAGTCAGTCCGTCTGTAACAGCTTAATGACAGTCGATCAAAGCTGTTTCTTGAACCGAGAGAGTTCACATCACGACTCTGGCCGGATCTAGCTTGAGTCTACGTTCTGTTGAACGAGCCAACGAAATGCACGTACATCCTCCTGTCACACTAAATTCGTCTAACAAGAAATTTTTTTACACATTACTTATCTACATACGACAGAGTAAGAACAATTTATGTACAGTTAGCTATGAATAGAATTTATACGAGGATCGACCTATTGTACATTAACGAAGCAATTAACGACAAGATCTTGCATGAGTCTGGATGATTCTGGAGTTAGAGGCGACCAAGAAAAAAATATTCTGCACGAGCACGATGAAATAGTAAATCAGTCTGAAACCGTTGGTAGACAGTGCAACCACTGTCAAGGTCAAGACATTATAGCCGACATTAGCGACAGCAACACTGAAATGGAAATGATAGATGGGCAAGGCAACCACCTACTAGCCACGACCGCGACCTCGGCCCTTGGCTTTGCCCCGACCCCGCCCACGCCCACGATAGGCCTGGCGCTGATGCGGCTGTTGCGATGGAGGTGAAGGCGAGGGCGACTGCGACTGCGACTGCGACCCCGATACAGAATCTTGCGTGGAATCGTTCTTCCGATTGGAGATCGGCGTAGGCGGGGGAGTGAGTTCGCCGTAACGCATTAGCAGTTTCAATATATCGTTCAATTTTCCCTCGACGTCCCCCGAGACGCCCTTGGAGTACTGATTCATTGACTTCTGTCCTTCTGTAGAGGTGATCCATGACCAAGCATGATTGATTTCACGAGATGTAGCGAGTCCGTTCTGGAGAACCATCCAAACGACTTGAGGTTCGTGCGATTGTAGCGCAAGGGACAAAACGTTCGTCCTGGAGAACGCATATACTTGGCTATGGTCTGGGTCTTTGGGCGAATAGCTGTCGAAGAAGTGCGTGATGATATCTTGATGACCATATTGAACTGCGACATGGAAGGCGGTACGATCTTCCCCGTCTCGTTCCTCAATTTCGGCACCTATACATGGAAACAGCGTCAAACATGAAAAGCACACGAATTCGATTAAAAAATGGCCTACCGTGTGCATCCAACCATTTGACAAGGTCAGTGTCGCCTTGACGGGCAGCAATGTGCAATAGAGTTTCCTGAGCATCGTTGGGCATGATCTTGACGAAGTCTTCGTGGCCTGGTTTCACTTCACCGCCAGCGGCATCGACGTTATCTTCCCAAACCCCCTGCTTCACCTGATCTACATCTCCTTTGCGAGCAGCCTGGAAAACGGTAGAACGGTTCATCTGGGCTTTCTCCCGCTGAGCACGAGCGACGTCCTCAGCCTGTTCGCGTTGGGCTTTGGCTTTTGCCGCCCTCTCTCCGTTTTTAGCTTTCTGCCGTTGCTCGGCTGCAGTACGTTCTAAATGGAGAAGCAGAAATAAGTACATAGACTTGGATAGAGGCTCCAGAAATTACCCTTTTGCCTGTCTTGTTGTTTCAGTTCCTTTCGGATGCTTGCTTCCCGCTTACGTCTGAGTTCCGCTGCTTCTTGCTGTTCGCGGGCACGACGAAGTCGTTCTGCTTGTTCTTCACGAGTTTCCCTTGGTTCTTCACGAGGCGGACGGTAAGCTTAAAAGAAAAAGCCGACAGAAAGTTAAGAAGATCAGGGCATCGGAAGATAAGGGAAAGAAACCCTTACGAGCTGTACCTGGTCTGAAGCCAGGCGGAGGACCATAACCTCCACTTCTGAAACGACTACCATGCATTACGCGCTCGAAGAGGAAGCTACACGAAATGAATTGTTCAATTCAAATAGCCGACATCAATAAATAGAGACTTACAGATAGAAGCTTAACTCGTCCTCATCGAGATAATCATCGTCGTCGTCGTAGCCAAATTCGTCATCATAATACTCCGCGTCAGAGTCATCAGAGCCACGAAACGCAAAGGGAGGTCTAGGAGCACGCGATGAAGTGTCGAGATGCTTCAAAAGTACATTGTAGGCTTCTCCGACTCTCTGGAATTCAGCAGTGGCATCTGGATTTCCAGGATTCTTGTCTGGATGGGTCCGCAAAGCGGCCTGAAGACAGTAAGAAGTCGACGCCACTGAAAGTAATAAGAGATACGATACCTGCTTGTAGGTGTTCTTGACGACTTCGAGCGACACGCCCTGTTAGGAGTCAATAAGCCACTCGATGGATACAGAAAATTGTAAGAAAAAAAAAACCTGCTCCAAGCCCAGGACAGCGTAAGCATTCGCCACAGATTCGGCTCTAGACATTATCGCGTATATAAAAATGAGTGGCGGGGACAACGAACTGAGCGAAAGGGAAGCTCATCTGTCACGTGCTCCTTTCGGACTCTGCTATGATCCCACCGTCCACAGAAGCCTTGGACAATGTTACTGCTCCGCTTCCACCAGCCAATGCTGATCCAAACTTTAAAAACTGGTTCCAGGGACTAGACAAGTACGCGTCTAATTGGCAGAGCTCTCATTCAATCTACTGAATCATCCCATAGTCCTTATTTTCAAGCTGGATTCGGGTTAATGGTAAGTAAAGCTTTTTCTCCTCAATGATAAAATCCTTACAATGCGGCCTCCAAGGGTGTAGGTGTTATCCTAAGTGGCCTACGCAAATTTGCTGGATTCTCCGAAGTCTTTCTACGTCGACGCCTACTGGTCCAAGTCGAAATAAACAACAAGGACCGCGCCTACCCGTGGTTCCTTGCTTGGATGGCTCAGCAGAGCCAAATCAATCAATCCCTGGGACGAGGACTTGGTAGTGGGGGTCTAATCTCGCGCAGCCATCGCTTAAGCGTCGAAACCTCCGTGGAACAACTCCATAACGGTAGCTCTTCTGCCTTTTTCAACCTTGTCGCAGGAACAGGCATGCACTGGTTCAAGTATCGCGGAGTCTGGATGCAGGTGTTTGTGTCTTCTCTTGAAGCAAACATTGATCCTGTAATTTAACCGTTTTCTTTCCAGGTCGTACGGGAGCGTGACACCCATTCAATGCAAATGATGTCCGGAGCGCCTTGGGAAACAGTCACATTAACCACACTTTCTCGGGATCGAGACATTTTCCCTCGTCTTCTCGCTGAAGCAAGGGATCTCGCTCTGAGAGATCAAGAGGGTAAACTTGTTATTCAAACTCCCTGGGGGACCGAATGGCGCCCTTTCGGCCTACCTAGAAGGAAGAGGCCTTTGGATAGCGTAGTGCTCGACGATGGGGTCGCTACGTCCATCGAAAAAGACGTTAAATCCTTTTTGGAACGAAGACAGTGGTATGTGGATAGAGGTAAGTGCTAGTGCCGGTCAAATCGTTCCCTCTGTCGAACCAGGTGATTTTAGGTATTCCTTATCGCCGTGGATATCTATTCCATGGTCCGCCAGGTTCTGGAAAAAGCTCATATATACAGGCCCTGGCAGGAGCGCTGAACTACAATCTTTGTCTTCTAAATCTCTCCGAACGTGGACTTGGTGATGACAAACTCACCTATCTACTTTCCACCGTCCCGGAGCGAAGTTTTGTCCTCATCGAGGATGTCGATGCTGCATTCAATAAACGGGTGCAAACGTCCGAGGACGGGTAAGGATACCACACGAGTTGAAAAATCGCCCGCACTCATGTTTGTAAATCCCAGGTACCAGTCTTCCGTCACCTTCTCCGGTTTTTTGAACGCCCTTGACGGCGTCGCGTCTGGCGAAGAACGAATCGTCTTTCTAACAACCAACCATATCGAAAGACTCGACCCGGCGCTCATCCGTCCCGGTCGGGTGGACCTTACACAATATATTGGCGACGCGACAGCATCCCAAGCTCAAAGACTTTTTGAGCGGTTCTACGGCCCAGATTCTGAAGAGCGAGCTTCCTCTACGAAGTCCGGACAAACTCTGCACGACCTGGTTGAGGAAGGGATCAAAAAGGACAAGAGGATAAGTATGGCTGCGTTACAGGGCATGTTTATCCGTAACCATGATGCGCAAGAGGCACTAGAGGCTTGTCGGAGGATGTTGAGTGAAACCAAACCCAAAAGTACTTGATATTACTCTGTTAGAATAATACACGTATAATAATTATCGCAATACACCACTCGATTAGTACTAGAACGTAGTTTTCCGTTTGCGACCTGTAAATTTTGAATCTCTGGGGACGCTCTCTTTTCCTCTTTTTCGATACAACTGGAATAAAGGATGTCAGAAGAAAGGAACGCTGACAAGGAAAAATGCTACGAACCTCCTTTTTCCTCAAGATCCAATCTCTATCAACAACTTTTTGCGACTTTCTCTTCCCGTTCTTATCCCTCCTCAACTCCCTCGCCCTTCTCTTCTCAAACCTCACTGTCGCATCCCCGTCCACCTCCTCTCCCTCTCCTTCCAGCCCCTTGGGAACTTGCTGCGATTGCTGCTGCTGACCAACAAACAAACACAAAAACACCTTTCTCGCCTTGTTGGAATTAGGATAATCAATTACCACACCTCCGCCGAACCCAGCTTTTTGCGCTATAGACGTAATCAGCTGTATCTGGTCATCAGAAGAAGGGTAGAATTGGAATACGGCGCGGGAGGGATTTCGGAGGGCTGAATGGAGCGTCGTGAAGAAACGATTCAGGCGGTGGGGCGGAGAGGAGGTTGGGTGGGATGTTTCGGCGTTGAGGAGCCATTGGAGGACGGATATGCTGGCAAGGGGACGAAGGTAAGAGAAAAGTAGTCGGAAGGAGACAAACAATCACCACCTTATAGCCCCGTCAAAACTTCCAGGTCTGAATCCAAATCCTTGCCCGATATCTTGTAAAAACAAATCTCCCTCCACTTCCCGCTCTAATGCGACCTCTATCAAAGTAGGGTCAGCAAACCACCTTGTTTACACGTTGTTGGCGGATAGGCCCCCAGGATACTCACCCAACATACTAGGAGCAATATCTACCCCGGCCCAAATGTACCCTTCCTCATCCAAAATCTCCCCAGACAACCCGGAACCGCATCCTATATCTAGTAAAAACGCAGGTTCGTCTGGGGGTAAATTGAGCAGTTCTAGTGCGCGATAAGTCATTGATGCTTGGATTTGCTGATTACGGGTACTGAACGACGAGGAAAAAGATAAATTCAACGATATAGCAAGAAAACGGTTAGTACATCGACGTTGGCTAAAGGACAATCGCACTTTTTCGTATACTTTTTGGCTTCCGTGTCGCCATAATACTATGATATATACCGTCATTCTAACGTTCTCTGGCTGATTAAAAGGACGAGATTACAATTTCTGGAGGAGCTTGAAGTTCCGGTCTTGACATTGCAAACCTTTTTTTTTTTTTGGCGGACGAGAGAAGGTAAAATCACTGAGCGCTTATTTAGTAATTATATGATATATCTACTACGCTATTGTATACTTTCCATAACTCTTTTCAGGATCAAACACTTCCCATCTCGAGGCAGGGAAAATATGTTTATTCCTCTGATACCAACTCCGTTCGACGACCTTACCCGCATGAGATTCATCCTTCTCTCGAGTAGCGTCTGCGAGGAGGCGAACGTCGTCGTGGACGTCAAAGTTGAACAGAGGCCCCGATTTACCACGAGCCTTGTTTACAATAAAGTCGTAGAAAGTATGGTGCTGTAAGTAGGTATTAGGATATGTCAAGATCGTAGGAAACATAACCTTACATGGGGAATGATGAGATCTTCCTGCATTGCGTCGTTGTTTGAGTAGGGGTAGAAGAGAAATTGGGATATACCTTACCTTGACATACATAAGATTATCGACACTGACACCACGAAGCTCGGGAAACTGCTGTCGGCATCTGTCGAGGAAGGTGCTGATAGAATCGCCCTTCTTGCACTATCCATAATACATATAAAACTTGGCTGGACCCAATGAGAAGCAGGAACTCACCACGACACTCTTCCTATGCCCGCTTCCGTCCCAATAGGAATAAGTAATCTCTATATCCTCGTTCTTTAACTCATCCTGCTTGCGTAACCACTCCTGCCTCAACTGCTCACGTTCCTTGCGTTCAGCCTCTTCCCGCTCACGATCAGGTAAAAACGAGGTATCGACGTTGGGGTTTTTGCGGAATTTACCCCGCTTCTTGGAACGCTCAAGATCTTCTTCGGGGTCCTGCGTTTCAGATTCCGGCGTGCCGTCCTCCCCTTCGTCGTCCATAGCAAACGATAATGTAGCTTTCGCAGTTTTCTTTCTCTTCTTGACCTTCTTTATGTCATCTCTAAACAAATTCTCCATGACCTGTAAGCCACCTTTTTGGTAAAAGAAATCGACAGATATACTTGAGCTCATTAGTCCTGGCAGCTTCCCTGGCCTTGGCCTCTTCCAGCTCTTTTCGTTTCTGCTGAAACTCCTCGAGATGAACCAACCCGACAGTACTGTTCTTCAACGTATCTTCCATCGAGTCGTTTTGGCCTACGAAACGATGGGTCGAAGGACGAGCCTTTTCAGTTTCGTTGATGAGGTTTTTCTTTTGTCGTTCAAATTCTTCGCGCATTTGTTCTCGCTGCTTGGCAAGAGCATCTTCGCGACGGCCTTCGGCTTTACTGGACGACATGACGGTTGTGGTTCAAGAAATGTTTCTGATCAATTGACTGTTGATTTTTTCTCGCGCTCACATTTCTCCTTGCGACTCGACCATGGTCCACATTCTGGGCATAAACTTGCCCGACAACCAACTCGCTCGTGTCCGTACACATATTTATCTAATTTGGACTCTACTAACAGACCTCTAGTTCGCCCTAACATCAATATACGGCGTCGGACATCATACCTCTCACAGACTCTGTGCGCGGTTTCAAATCCATGACCGATGCAGAGTCAAAGACCTAACGCCCTTCCAAACAACCGCCCTCGCCTCTTTTCTTTCTTCCCCGCAGACAGCCCTTCCATTACCGAAACAACCCCTCGCCTCAACCGATTTTGTACCCAAACCCCCGAATAAACCCGTATCAGAAATTCAAGCGGAACTAGCGGCTGTTCGAGCGGCACAAAAAGCTAAAAAAGAGGAAAAGCTTGAAAAGCTTCGCCAGATGGGCAAGTTGCCTGGTTATTATGCCCCCGCTATTGCTGCGATTGCTGCCGAAAAGGCGAATGCGAAAACAAAAGTAACAAGGGGCAGCAGATTGGAGGAGGCATCCAAGTCGAAGGAACCGTTGACCCAGCTTAAAATTGAGTCTGAGCTGAGGAGGGAGATTCGGGAGAATATTGCGCGACAGAGGATGATTGGCAGTTATGTGGGTAGGAGGCACAGTATGTCGCTACCTGTCAGAGGACAGAACACGCGTTCGAACGCGAAAACGGCCAAGAAACTTAACAAGCTAGAGAGATGGTAGTTTGATAATTTTACAGTATAATTCTAATCGTCTCCCACTGGCATTTCTTCCTCCAAATGCTTGATCAGTTTTACTCTCAATTCCGTCGTCTCGTCTCCTCGTAGAACGTCTGATACGAATTCAGTTTGAACTTGCATTTGAACCTGTAAAGTTTGAGTGTAAAGAACTCGGAAGAACGCGTCTGCCGTACCATCTCTAATGCGCCTCTAATAACACCACATAGCACATTGCTGAACCATAGCCCACCCTCAATTGCGTCCTCAGGCAGCTCAACAAATTCAGCCAACGGGTTCTCGTCAAATATTAGGGAAAATGACGACCCAACACTGTTGGCTTGGGGTGGGACTGATCCTGTACTCGTAGGTCGAGTCGTACCGTGCGTAATTGAGGGTGCAATATTCAGAAACGATTTGAAGCCGACCTTGAAAGAGATAGGAGGTAGGTATTAGAACCAAGTTTTGAATGAGGGCCTCACCTTGGCCACAACCTCCCCAACTTCTCTGAAATCCGCACATCTTCCCAAATTACTCTTTGCCAAAAAGTCTTCGATAAGCCTTGTACCAATATTATACCCCATTTTTTCTAGCTGTTTATTGACCTCGCTGTAATCTTCATAATCTTGGATCAGCTGGACGACCAGAGCTCCGTATGTGAGAGCAAATAACTCTGCGTTCTAAGGACACTCTTTTTTGAGATTTAGATTCTACTTTGTTCAATAAATCAGATACCGACGACTTTCTCTGATCTTCCCTTCCAAAGTTCTTCGCCGCGAGTGAGATACTGTTTGCTCGATGTTGCCATGATGGGAGAGCGAGAGTAAGTGAGTGATCGGAGCAGCAGCGCCTCTTATCCCCCAACTTCCATCATGGCTGGCACCGGAGCAAGAGAAAATGTCTTTGCCACTCGAATGGCCCTCACAAACACAAAGCTTCGTCTAAAGGGTGCTCAGACTGGCCATTCGTTGTTGGCTAAGAAACGGGATGCACTGACGACAAGGTTTAGGGCTATCTTGCGAAAGGTCGACGAGGTGCGATAGTTCTTATGGGGTCTTTGATTATCTCTGATTCACCTTCTACCTAGGCTAAAAGGAAAATGGGACGAGTGATGCAATTGGCCTCGCTTTCAATGGCAGAAGTCACATATACAACAGGAGACATATCCTATCTCGTACAAGAACAGGCCAAATCCGCTTCCTTCAAGGTCAAGTCCAAGCAAGAGAACGTTTCTGGTGTTGTCTTGCCTGCATTTGAGGTCGACCGAGTAGCGGGAAGTGGTACGAGCTCTAATGCCATCACCATCTTTGGATATCTATAACATCCGGTTGCAGACTTCAACCTCACTGGTCTCGGACGCGGTGGGCAACAAGTTCTTCGAGCGAAAGAAGTCTACGCAAAGGCAATCGAAACACTCGTCGAGTTAGCTTCGCTCCAGACTGCATTCACCATCCTCGACGAAGTCATCCGAGCTACCAATCGTCGAGTTAATGCTATCGAACATGTCGTCATTCCGCGGTTGGAGAATACCATCAAGTATATTTTGAGTGAGCTGGATGAGATGGACAGGGAAGAGTTCTTCAGGTACATCTAAAGCTACTTCTGTAAAGACTGCGCTCATACCCTTGCAGATTGAAAAAGGTTCAGGGAAAAAAGAAGAGAGATAACGCTGCGAGACAAATAGAAGCTGATAAGGCAGATCCTGAGACTCCTGATTTCGTCGAGGAGCAGGTTGAGGGGTCCGCAGATTTACTTAGCGGTAAAGACGACGATGTCATTTTTTAATCCCATACGCTACTCTCCACCAACGCATAATGTTCTTATACCACGCACACATACTTACACGACTTATATGAATGAAATTATGATTTGCAAGGCTTCGAAAACCATTCCTTGAGAACCGCATAACATGTGGGCAATGGCATAATAGACATGCATAGGTACATGGTACATGGTGGTGTTTTTGGTACGAAAGGTAGAGCCAGAGAAATGTAGATGCAAATTATACCATTACTGCGAAAATAGAATTGGATCAGCGCGTATTCATAGAGGACAGAAACCGCACGTACGTCCACCATCTCGACATCAGCACCAGCAGACTTGCGGTCTTTCCTGTCGAGGATTGCCCGTCTGAAAAAAAAAATCAACGTCAGCATGCAGGAAACAGAAAGCAAGCTGGGTCATAAGCGCAGTGCACACACCTGTCCTTATCAAGCTTGATAGTGGTAATAACCACATTACTTGGGTGAATCCCGATGGGAGCAGTAGCACCATTCGACTTGTCCCTTTGCACACGTTCGACGTGGATCACCCACTTCTTTCTGTACACCTGCGTCACTTTGCCTTCTCTGCCCTTGTACTTGCCGCGCACAATTCGGACTTCATCGTCTTTGCGGATGGGTAGGGAGCGGGTCTAATAGAGACATTGGATGGATTGGCTCCAGAAATAGATAAGTAAAGTATTATTGTACGCACGTTGTGCTTGGTACGGAGCTCCTTCGAGAGCGCAGAAGACATGATTTTGCGGCGGACGGAGGAAGGAGCGGAAAAGTGGGCCTTGTGGGCCTTGCGCCGAGATGAGGAGACGTCTGCAAAAACGGACAGAGTAAAATCAGCATGCAAGTATCAAATAACCAACATCGTTCCAAGCATGATCCTCCAAAACATTCCACATAAGATTCCAAACTGCCAATACCGATCCTTCCAGCCCATGTAACTTGTCTCCTGCATCCTCATAACTCCATCACAGCTTGGATCCACCCAAAACTTGTGCACAATAAACTAGAGCCGAATACCCACCAGCGTTGTACTTCATTTTTTGAGGAAGCTGTAGGCTCTTGTATGCCTTTTCGGTGCCTTGAGATTGTCGAAGACGAGATTGGGAAAATTTGTGGGAATTTCGTTGGGAAACTGTAAGCCACTGATCTAGGTCACGTGAGTGGAACGGTCACTCCTGGACACTAGAGACCGGAAAGTCCGCGATACAGGCATATGTATATACCACTTAAACCGTGGAGGTCTAGTGCAAGGAGCGAATGTGTGCGCTGAGAGTTTGTATTAATGAAAGTGAGTAGGAGGGAAGCGTCTGTTCAGGGAGGGGGGGGCTTGAATTCCGACGCCCGACTACTCAAGATACCAACGGGGATGGGTTGGTGAATAGTGTCTACGTCTACACCACGCTGATGGAGAATTTCTCTCAACTCTCAGAGCAAAGTCCTGGCATTATTGCCTCAGCGTTGTTAGATATATGTAGCCAACGGCGGCAGTGACTCTGACCAGCGTAAAGCCGTCGTGTACCTCTGATTAGCGCGTGTGATCTATGTCAGAACGCAACCAGAGATGGAGTGGATGGGCGACAAATTGCTCTACCGTCTATACCACGTAGATAATCCTGCACTTTCAATGATTTTTCGTCTCACCTGTGCTTCACGGCTATCCTCAGCCGATTCCTGGCTAATTTTACTATCAGCTTATGCGCATCTCGACGCTAAGGTAGCTTACGCTTTCACTGATTCCTTTTCTCCTCCTGAACGAGATTCCAGTAACAAGACATATTCAATACAGACTCCGCCAAACGAGACGCCAGTAAGTAATCACATAGGCTTTCTTCTTCGCCGATCGAGCCCCAGCCTCATAGACGCCGCCGAATCGACTGCGCTGCCGTCGAGCTCTACCACACACTCGCAAACCTGAGTCATCACAGACATCCTCCGCGCCAGGTGCAGCAACTTCGACTCTTACCGTGGCAAGCTCAATCACAACCTCGAGTCGGAATAGTTCTCAATACAGTGCAATAGGCGGGGGATTTGTCGGATCAATATCCGGCCTAGGCGTTAATTAGATCCATCCTTGCCCAGCGAAGGAGAAGACGGAAGGATCACCCCTTCGAAACAATGCTGTCCGTTCTACCAACACTGATCGTGTAAACATGTCCGAAGTTCAGCCCAGAGTGTCACATGTTGTCAGCAAAATATTTTACTCTTTGGACACCCTTTGACTAGCCAATTTCTTCGTTTCTGGAATTTTTAACAAACAGACAACCAGCAACTCTTAAGGTATCCCATCAACCAGTAGTCATTCCTCTCCGTCAGATTTGGAAGATACCATTGATAATTTGATTGAATTTTTCGCTCTTTTCGTTTACCGCGTGTATACAAAGCAAAGTGTATGCATAGTTAATCTGAATTTCACTCTTTTTCGCCGGTCATCTGAGCATTTGAAACGACCGCAGATTTATGAGATCTGAAGAATGTTTCTCACATTGTGTGGAAATTGAATAGGATGGAGAGTGAAAATCCAGGTTGCTCGAGCATTCAAGTTCCATGGGAAGTTCAATCAGGCAAAGCGGACGCCCGAAGCGATCATCAGCCCAGGATTCATCTATTCTGACCTAATTACACGAAACTTAAGAACTTGAAGTACATAGTATCAAAGCACCTCAACCTCCTCACATTCAGAGTGCTAAATTCGGGAATTACCAAGGTGAGAGAGTATCGTATAAGAATCAAACCAAGACTCACGGGTAGTGAAGAAGAACAACTGGCGGTCATCGCCTGCTCTGTTGGCCTCCAAGGTTAGCTGTAACATCGAATGTTGAGTATTCAATATTCTCTAAAGTAAAAAATCTACACACGGGAGAGCTGTTAGAATCTTGGTCAGGGACATTGGCCCACGCCGTCAAGGCCCTGCCCGAAACACTCTCGAGGAACCTAGATTCACAGTAGTCAGAGCGTGTAATCAATCAAGAGGTTTCTCAATAGCTCGAAATTGCTTCGAAGATAAATTAAGTCGGTAACAAGCAAGTGAGGCTTACCGGAAGGTAGTACTATTGACGGCGACAATATTCCAAGTCGTGTTCGATCCAGACAGACCTACAGGTTGGGACCTTTCCGGGTTGGCTCCAGAAACAGAACCCGCATAAGAAAGAACCGTGCCACATCGGACATTGTTGACCTGTATCAAGGATAGTCTAGGTATATCTGAGTGATCGAAGAATGCATGAAACCTACCTCGAAGTTCGAACCTACGGCGGTAAGCTTCCACTGAACAGAAATAAAAACAGAGCTTGTCAGCGTGTCTGTAATGCAAGTAAAGAACCGCAATGAAAGCGCATACAGCCTCAGCAGGAGTCGAGTGCCAACGGAACTGCTCGACAGGGGTAAAGTTTGTACAAGCAGTATTGGTCAGATCGACGGCGAACGTCTGAGTATGATCCAGGATGGCGACGGAAGCTGCAGCGGCTGCTGCTGTGAGATTGAAAAGATTGACCATAGTAACGGTGAAGAAGATTTGGAGACAGCAGTAAGTAAGCTAGATGTGCTTGAGTGCTGAACGAGGACTAGATATCGATCGAGCTTATATACCCATAAATTGCCGTGTATTGAAGGCAGTACTGGCAATACTGGCGAATTGTGCATTCGCCAACTCCCTTTCTCGTGAGCAGTTGAAATAAAGTGCATTCCTAACGCCACTCAAGACTGTTCCGGTAAGTGAAGAATAAACTATTGCCGCATCCATTTGAATATTCGGAGAAGACTGCATCGATGATACAATGTCCTGTTTCCAGAGATAGGATGCCTCCTTTTTGACATGCGTTGAGGATGTCTGTCCAGTACCGTGCAGTCTGGCATACTAATCAGACTCCGGTGAAGCAAGAATTCAACCTTCGATAAGTAGTTGAAACTTATTTCTTCTATGTATATCCGGCGCATATATCCACATTAGCGGCCGAAGTGCCGTCTTGGACGACAGAGTTTCTTTTGTATTCACAGGTCTTCGCCTCCCCACCCCACTGACCTTACCATAAAAGGACTGTGTAAATAGAAACAATCTAGCAATTTACGCCAAGAATTAGGCTATGTATTACTGGAGTTCAAGGCCCTTTGAATTCGCAGACCAAGGGATTGACTCCTCCCGACGTCACACTGAATTACCGACCATGACGGAAATCCCTTGAGTTCGACCGGAGAAGAAAGGACTCCGACATTATGCGAGATTTAGCAGTCAAGTAATTTGGAAATCGTGAAATAACCTTTCATGTACATGTCGCGGCTGACATCCGCAATTCTAGAAACTGCGGAGTTTTCACTTGAAGGAGGGAGCTGTAAGTGTTGTAGATGGAAATGTTGCTTCTGAATCGTAGCAACTATCCAGGGATCTCAGTACCGGAACGGCTTAAAACTCAAGTCAACGAGGGACATCGTAGGAAATTCTGGCAAGAATTCCATAGATTTGCGTTGGAAAGTCATTCTAAGAAATTAAACGTGCGAAGGCGAGGATTGAATTGCAGGAAAGAGACAGTGTAAAAGCGTAAGCTCCATAGACTGATTAAAATCAGCGTCTCCGCGAGGATCCCTCCGTATGGTTACCTGCTCAGCGCATTCGTTCCGACACAGCAGTGTGTTAGGGTATGCGGTCCTACAGTTGGGAGGATGACCCTCTATAACGGATCCCGACTCGGGAATCATTCGAGTATCAGCTCTCGACAGCCCAGACACATGTACATTAGAGGAAATAGATTCTGAATTCATTCTCAAAGAGTAGTGGAATCATTGTCCTTTTGGTGCGTAGGTGCCCCGTCTCCTCAGCAAACGCCACTCGAAGATTTGAGCAAGTGTTTCTAGAAAAATTCTGCGAATGAAATCAAAGCCTGTTGAGCGTCAATATTCGGTCAATATAGGTTTTCGATTATCTTTTCTCGGATAGAGCGACTCATAGAGCCCTCGAGAACTGGGTGATAATCGATGATCTCCCACTGACTCAGTAAGTACTGCCTTCAGCTGAGATAGATTTAGCAAAAGGTGAACAGAGTGTATTCCAGGCCAGACTCGACATAGTTGTGGGGGAAGAGCAGGCTGTGCTGTGCTGACTCGCGTTCAAGGTCGTTTCAACGCGTCGCATTATCGATACCCAAATAGGTAGTAAGAGTTCGACTTATCTTATCGGGTTGATCGATTAAAGATAAGAAAAATTAATTATGACGTCGATGACGATTTACTACGTAGGTAGCCGCGATTAAATCCTGGAAAGATGTCATTTTTCATTTTCAGGCTTAATTGCCTAATTAAGAACGCGCTGAGGGTGTATAAAAGCTGCTGGGCATAGCTCAGTAAAGGTCAGAATTCTCCTTGAATCATCCAACCACACTTACCACACTCACACTTCATCTCATATAATCATGTCCGACACTGGTCGCCAGAACTTTACCGACAAGGCTGAGGCTGCCTTGAAGGTAATTGCCCTTCCGCTTCGCCTTTCTATCGCTTGGATCTGACCCATATTAATAGCCTGACTCTGAGAAGACCACCACTGAGCACATCGGTGACAAGTTCAAGGGAACAGCCGACTCCGTGGCATCCACCGTCCAGCCTCAGGTTTGTCTATCACGCCCATTGATGATCCTTTTCTAAATGCTATCATTTGCAGGGCGAGAAATCTACCACTCAGAAAGTAGGGGACACTTTCAGCTCAAACTCGAACGAGAACGACGTATGTCTTCCCAAGTCTTATTCTGCCAACCCACCTCTAATAGAACTTCCCTCTAGGAATCGCTATTGACCAAGACAAAGAATGCGGTTGGCCTCGGAGGCAGCGGCAGTCAGTGAATTATTTATTTACGACGATACACTCCACACACTGGGTTTTTTGTACTGTACAAGATCACTGTAACTGTATCATAACATATATAGTGTACACAAACTCATTCACACCATGATTGGCGCAATTTTGTGTACCCTTCGTTAGAGCTCGGGTATTATTCCGGATGCAGGTTGTCTATTGGGCACCAAGGTGTGATAATTAGAAGAAATAAATCCGGTCATTCCTGTCTCAGAGCTCTGTGGAGAATGACCGGATGCAGACTGGGCAGGCCTAGTAGTAGAATGTGAGGGCGCCATGGACAAAACAGCGTTGGGGAAAGTCGTCGGATCGTTAGGGTTCTATTGACAACAATCAGAGCATATTCGCCATCACTCTAAGTTGCACCCACATATAATCTAGGCCCAGCTGAAGGCACAGACGAGACTGGGACCGAAGCATGGAAGGCTGTTCCAGTGTGGCTCGTCCTTGACTCTGGGATGCCAGGGATGGGGTATGGACGAGGTTTATCATCGAGTTCGACTATGTGCGAGCGGTTACGACGCCTGCGATGTCGTTGTCTCCGAAGTAGATACAGCACGGCCACGACTATAATGCACCCAGCGATGACTCCCCCGACAACAGATCCCGCAATAACACCTGCATCACTCTTTTTGCTAGTAGGACTCGGGGATGAAGTTATCGAGGGCGTTGTGGGCGTTGTGGCTGGCGCGACTGCAGTCGATTCGGGTTGGTCTTTAAAACAAATGAATTTAGCTACGCAGAATCAACCTTTCTGACACATACCTCCAACCGCCTGCGCCAGTGTGGGATTAAAAGTGTCCTCCGCCTATCCCCAGTTCAGAACAAAATAGGTCTAGACATAGGGAAAAAGAAATCCTTACAGTAACACTGGTAGCACAAGCCAGAACATTAGAGCTACATAGCGTCTCTTCGCTGAGAACCGAATACTTACTTTTGATACGCCCATTTCGGTACTCTGGTATCCGCGGGGATGCTTTCGATAAATCTATTCCGGGAATCAGGAAAAAAAGAAGCGGATCGACCTCAAAAATGAAAAACGGAACTGATTCTATCAAGCCAAAAAAACTTGAACTCACATCATGGGATAAACAGTAGAACAGTTTTGATTATAGCCGGTCCATCTGTCGAACAGGGATCAGCATCAGCAATTCGATCCGAACACGCAGATTTGAAAGCCACGGTCTGCAACTGGAAATATGGCAAAAAGCTTACGTTCGGTACGTCCCGCCTTGACACGCCCCGCATGCACTTAACAGAATATACTCTACAGAACTGCACAAACACGAATTGTTCTGAGCCGGTGTAGGTCCAAAGTAGGATTCACTGGAGTTGATGGCGGGTATTCGATAATCTGTCAGAGGTGATTTGATTACAAGGAAAAAAATAAAACAAGTTTTGAGGATAGGAGGAGCAGGGGAAGGAGGGTTACTCACTACTGTCGCAAACCTGCCCAAGAAAAGTCGCTATCTGGCAAGGATCTTGTCCGAGCGAATTATCCGCCTAGAACTACCAATTGATAACCAAAATTTGGGCATACTGCTGAGGTTGCTCACCCATTGAAAACCCAGGCTCGCATTACAACTGGCAGGAACAAATTGCTGGGCACTCACCCCCAATGCCGTCCAAAGTCCGAAGCAGATTCCGAAAAACATGAACGGTACACTCAAAGGCATGGGGTTCGCCATCGTTGTGACACGAACGCGTCTATGGCGATCCGAGTTCGACTGTGAACGAGAGGTTGAACCTATGAGCATGATGGGCTCTAGAGACAGATCCAAACAGTCGAACTTGAAGTATGTACTATTTTAACCATTTTGAACTGTTATGTTCTATACAAAAGATGCCGGTGGTCATATGCACTAGGCCAGTAGAATTTCGAGTTCAATATATGAACTCGGAACGGGAGCATGTGTTCGGAGGTTGGTACCTTCTTCTTGAAGTTCTTGGGAAGTCCCGCTAACGCCGAATAAGTCGCAGCGGGCGGTTTAACACGTAGAGCGAGGGATGAATTCAGCTCCAGGCTGAGATCCACGGTCTTTTTTTGGCGAATCTCGATATTAGACTAGTGTTGTAACGAGTTGTTCCGAACAGAAATGGTGGAAGGGGAACAGGAATTACATGGAGTGATAAGATTAGATCATGCGGTCTGAAAAATTCAGGCGCTCTCGTTTCACTATCTACTATAATGTATCTATAATCCGACAGCTTCCCTCTTAAGGTTCGACTGCCTGATGTCCGATACTGGACGTGAAGGAGTCTCCGGTATCCCTTCCAGCCTCGATTCAGCAGAACGCCCCTCCCGTTCCATCCTCTTCTCCTGTTCAGATTCCACTATCAACCGTTTGAGTTCTTCCTCTAATTCTTCCTCGTCGATATCACCGACCCCTACAGCGACATCACCGCCTATTCTGATTGCGTTATCGATTTCCTTTGCATCAGCATTCGCTTCTGCCATCGCCTCCATCGTCTGTTCGATAGTATCGCGCTGTAAAGAGGGATGCGAAAGGATTGAACGCAGGGTAGCAGTGGACGCTTTATATGAGTTTAAGATCTGAAAATTTTTAGAGTTAGGCAGCGAGTTGAATATTGATGCTTCATTGAGTTACCTCAATGTCACCGGCGGCGCCTTCTACTTGTATTAACGTGCCTTCTAGATTACTGAGTGAACCGAGTCGTTTCGAAAGGAGATCTTCCAGCTGTTTCTTGGAGCGAAGGTAGCCCAATGCGATCGACTTGCGCTTCTGCTTCAAAGCTTCGCTAGCTTTGTCCATGCAGCTTGAATCGGTTTCAGAATCGGCATAATACAGAGATGAAAGAGTCGAGTACACACAGGTCAATCTTTCTCTGAATACCTTCGATTTGCAAACGCAAATTCGCCACTGCAGTCTTCAGTTCGAGGATACCGTGGTCCACGGCGGTTATTTCTGCCTCACCATCCTCAATAAACTTGACAATCTAAGGAAGATGTCAGCGAATGAATTTTAGTAATAACACGAGCTTACTCCATCGTCAACAGCGACTGCACGTTTCTCTCTTTCCAGAAACCTCAAAATCACTTTCATATCCAGCTCTCCCATTGACACTGATTCTTCGCTTCGCCGGCCGACGCAATCCACAAATTCTCTTCTGAACGAGTCAAAAGAATACAGCGCATCCGCTGGTCCAGTACTCTTGACGCGCTGCTTCTCCAATATCACTTCTCCTGCCTGCTCTACGAGATGCAGTAATACGTAATCACCGTACCACCGCGTAGACGTCTTTGATGACGAAGAGCTCAATGATGAAAACGTGCTTGATACACTGCTGGCGAGACTATCCTCTCCGACAACGCCAACCTGCTCTAATGCCCACCATAGCGGTTTCGCAACAACATATGAGAGAAAGAGGCTTGGTATTACCGTGAGATATGATCTGGATTTGGAGGCATAAAGGGAAGTGGCTAGAGAGAGAAACGTTGCGAGTGGCAGTAAGGTGGGGAGAGTTTGAGAAGAAGAAGATGGCGGTAAAGATGATAGTTCGGTCTTTACTAGCACAGCTGCAAGGTGAGAAGTGTATTCAAGAAGGAATTCCAGAAACTCGGATACTCACAAAAACAGTGTCAAATCCGATGGGTTTACCTACACCCTCCACCCTGAAATTGTCTACGAGCTGCTTTCCGGCTTTAAGAACAAGTCTACTTGAGCCCTGATAACCCTCGGACACATAACTTTCCAGTGTTAGCCGCCACCAATCGACATTTGAGTGGAAAGCAGCATAGTTTGCAGTTTTCTGCCCTATAAAGTCGGAATAAAGCGACTGTAATCTGGACTTTGAGGCAGAAATGAAGGGTGGTGCGGAGATTCGTGAGGACATCGTTGTCCTATACGGTGAAGAGCGGGGTGTCCGAGTCGGCGAGGTCATGGAAGTCATGGTGGAGAAGAGACCACATGATAAAATGTAACGCGAAAGTGACAACAGCTTGTAACTTTCTTTCTCCAATGGCAACCTTCAGCACCCCGCGACGTTCGACGCGTTTAGCGTATCAACCCATCGTTAGCTCACCGACAAAGGATGTAGATGTCTCTAATTACTCTTGGACACGTATGCGGCCTCTTTTTTCTCGAAGTATGGACTCCAACTTGGATCTTCTTCCTGGCGACCGCGAGGAACTCGAAAAGCTGGATGAGGATGAAATAAAGGGACTCGAAACACGATTCTATGATGCGTTTAAAGTTCGCTCTCCCAAAAAATCTGGGAAGGGAAGAAGGAGCTCGGGTGCAAGTTACACGACCTATTCCATTGGCGATACTGTCCTTGTTAAATCAGAAAACCGTCTTCCCAGCATTGCAGTCATCGTGGAGATGTGGGAGACGGATTTGGACTGCGCAGAGACTGAAAAAATGCGTGTCCGAGTCCACTGGTTCGACCGACCCAGCGAGTTGCCTTCTATTCGCGCGAAAAGATATCATCACGATGTGAGTACTGGTTCGCTGGCGATCACGAAACTTTACCAACTTTTATTACAGAATGAAATATATTATACAATCTCAGGAACTGCCATTCTATACCCCAGTGCTATCATATCCTCTTGCACCGTCAAGAAGGGTGAAGCTCAGGCTGAACGTGCTCGGACTGGCCGCTATATCATTAGGTCTGAGGCCGAAGCGGACCAAGAGTTTCAGTGTTTGTTCGCGGTTGATACCCGCCGCGGTATCTTCTACGAGTTTGACTGGCCCGTACATCGTGAACAAGCGCTTGATGCGCGAGACGACATGTCCGACAGCGATTCGGCTGCAGGCAGGGTATGGGACGTAATGATCAAGAGCGAACACAAAAGAGGGAAGTCTGCCCATAAGTCTGCTTCCCCACGGAAACGCGTGAAAGTGTCTGAAGAAGAGGAAACACCCAGACCTACCCCAAAGCGACCCCTGCGGAAAATAGTCACTCCAAAGATATCACCTTCGAAACCTGCGCGACGCCTCGTAATTGTCAAGAAAGTTACTTCGAAGAAACCTCTGAGTCGCGACCAGGAATCAGAATCGGAAGAGGAGCACTGGGAGCATCTGTCGAAGAAGCCATCTCGAAGCATGAATAAACAGGTCAAGACAGCGCTGGCGGAACCTCTATCTGACGACAACGGTTCTAGCGGGCCTGAAGAGGAAGAGGTTTATGAGCCTAGTGACACAGAAGAGGATGCCGACGAATCTGACGGTGTTGTTTCAGAACCCGAACCTTCTTCCGAAGAGGATGATGACGGCTATGACGACGAATTCGATTCCCCAAGTCGCAAACGCAAACGCGCCGCCGTTACTTCGACGCCTTCCAAATCGCGAGGGCGATCCGTTGCACAACCAACTCCTCACTCCAAAAAAGCCTTGTCTCGCCGCAACCAATCTATCACCGGATCTCCCTCGAAGAAACGCACTCTGCCCTTAAAGTCGCAGAATACCTATGCCGCCCATGATAGCGCTCTACGGAATCTCTCAGAGGACCCCTGGCTTCGGGCAATGCATGCTCTCCATGTCGGTAGTCGTCCAGACGCGTTACCATGTCGAGAAGCGGAGTTCGAGCAAGTCCATAAAGCGGTAGCTCAGCTTTTGGAAGAAGGTAGCGGAGGCTGTATATGTAAGTCGTTTGCGTCTATACTTTTTCCGTAGACGCATTCAACATCTTTCAGATATTTCCGGTGTACCTGGAACGGGAAAAACTGCTACAGTGCATGCAGTCATCCGTGAGCTCAAGCGCTTGGCTGAGAACAACGTGAGTTCGTGTGTCTCCCCACTCTGAAATCATCATCCTAACATATGATGCTCAGGAAGTGAACCCATTCACTTATTGCGAAATCAATGGTCTCAGAATCCCAGAGCCTTCTGCAGCATATACACTCTTATGGGAAGTCGTCTCGGGGCACAATGTAGCCAAGGATGGGCATTTAAAGATGAGCGCGAAGGAGAGTTTGAAATCGCTTACTCGGCATTTCAGCGGTGGTGGAGGTAGAGGTAGAGGCTCGGGGAGCCATGCTTGGTAAGTCTCTCGTCCGAAGAAGTCTGAGAAAACGTACTCATTTCTTCTCTAGCGTTGTACTCATGGACGAACTTGATCAAGTCATAACAGCAAAACAGGATGTTGTTTACAACTTCTTCAACTGGCCTACCATTGCAGGGAGCAAGCTTGTAGTCATCGCTGTGGCCAACACCATGGACCTTCCTGAACGTATGACTGGTCGCGTACGAAGCCGTTTAGGTGAGTAGGAGGTAGACTAGTGTCGAACCTGTGGATGTAGCGCCCAAGTGAGTAGTATCTAATCCTCGATACCCGTTCATAGGTATGCAAAGGATCAACTTTGAACCGTATAAGACTAAGCAACTGGAGGAAATCGTCAAAGCTAGACTCGACAGTGCTAATGATAGCTTGCCTTCGAGCAAGGCGATGGAACTGCTTACTCCGGACGCCGTGAAATTCATTGCGATGAAGATTAGTTCTATCAGCGGGGATGCTCGTCGCACTCTAGATGTTTGCAGGTAAATCAACCCTCTCCTTTTCTAATTCTAGTTTTCCTAATTAGCAATGACTATCAGACGCACTATAGAACTGATGCGCCCGAAAGGGGTAGCTGCACGCACGAACGACGTCAAAGACGTAATCAAAGAGATGCAGAACAGTCCCACGGCAGCCTATTTGCGTGAATGCAGTCTTCACGAGCGTATTATGCTGGCTTCGCTGATAAAATGCATCATCCGGCAAGGTATAGAGGCGATCAAAGTTGGTGATGTGAGTGGCTCCTTTCGTTGTTGACTGTTATACGTGAACTGAATCAAAATAGTTACGAGAACAACACTTGAACTACGTCGATTCCCTTACAGCGGATGGAGAACCTACCCGCAAACCTAGCACGAACGAGTTGAGGATGGTTCTTGAGTCTCTGGTTGCTTCTCGGGTAATTTTCCTTGAGGAGGGGACTGCGGCGATGCGCAAAGCTGAAGCAGAGAGGAAGGTGGTGTTCAATCTTGATCAGAGTGAGGTCGAGAACGCGCTGTTCGAGATAAATGATACATGGAAACAGAAGCTCGGTCTATCCTAACAAGCAGCGTTCTTTTGCCAATGTATGTAACTGTACATGCCATGTAGTATTATTGTATATTGTGTACCAGCCATCTAGAGAGAAATTAGATAGTTTCGTCCTGCAATCTCCAAAGTCCCAATGCCATACATAAATTAAGAGTACAGCGTGCCTGAATGTTCATACATCCTCCGAGTCTGACTCTGCTCTCCGCACTGGGACGAGTCGAAGCCAGGGCTTCGGTCTATCTATCTCGTCCTCTTCCGTTTTTTCCCTTTCCGCGCTATGTGCCAAGGGAGAGTGCCCCGGATGGGCCGTATACAATCCAGACGAAGGAGCGGCGGGTGAATACGTATCCGCAGGCGAAGGTTCCTAGATTTCATGTCATGAACAGATCGATCGAAATCGACCAACTTGTACTCACATACACAGATTTTGGTAAAGATACAAAGGACGTTGATACCGTAAGACTCGGCGTGGGACTACGAGTGCTTTGATTCGTAAGGGATGGCGCACTGGGCAAGTAGTAGGTATATTCTTTAACGTCGGCGTGGCCTCCCTCGCTACTATACCCTGCGACAAACGACGCTATTGAGGCAGCCGTCGACTTGGAGTGTGGTGGTTGCGGTTTGCGTTGAAGTCTTCTCCATTTGAGATATAATAGCGCAGCGATGCACAAGGACAAGAGGAGGAGTGTCCCGAGGAGTGCAGATACAATGGCAGTCGTATGGTTTGAGCTTGAGGACGCTCCAGAGGAGCTGGTATCTGAATCGATATCAATCAGTGTAGCAGAACTTGTCGACACAGCTGTGAAAGAATTGAAACATTTGGTTAGACGCGAAAACGGGGAACACTAGAGCGAATAAGACCTTGCAAAGCCATGATTTTGGATAGAATTTGAGCGTGGGCGAGCAAACAGGGAAGTGAAACAAAAATTCGGGCTATAGCTAAGTAGCCTTGTCTGCGTTAGTGGTCGGAAATATCAACATATCTCAATATCTCTAACTAAATATTAAGACATAGCGAATGATTAGCCAATAGTTTCAGGCCCCGGAGTTATTTGTCGGACATTAGTATGCTGTGAGCTTCCATATCGAATGTCAACACTGGGTCATGAGTGGACAGGCCATTGTGCGGCCTGAACCGCTTCACGCTTCCCATGGACTCTGCGTAAGGACAGACTTTCATAAATTAATTGAACCTTTTCATCAACTTTTAGACCTAAGCCATTCAAGCTTCACATCTCTGGAGCTCTATGATGGATCGTCACCCCAGCTGGTCCCGGCCCACTTGTTTCCATAGACAGCGTGTGCCCAAGTGTTGTATAGATATTTGAAGTCATAACGGAGGATGGGGACAGGCTTCTTTCTCCCGGAGACAGGCTCCTCTCCTGGATCAGAAGACGAAAATCAGTAGAATCAGAGTCTAGAATAGATGGGAAACGTCACTGACGTATGAATAAGGAGTGGGAACTGTTGACATTGATGAATTGAGATAATTCCTGCTGCCCTCATTGAGCTCTGGCGATATAGTCTTAGGTTGGAGCTCAGATAATCGCTTTGCGCGTTTCGAGCGCCGAATACAAAGCCAGAGAATCATCAGGGCTAGAGATACAAGTACTGCGAGTCCTCCGACAATTCCTCCAGCGATTGCGCCCACATTGGTGGTAGAAGTTGAAGAATGTGCAGAAGCCTGTGTCGGGACCTGTGTCGGAGCCTGTGTCGGACTTGATATTAGGCTGGTAGAATCCTGCAAAGTAGATGTGGGAGAAGCGCTAGAACTGAAGGACGTGGTCTGAGAAAGCGATGCGTCTGCACATGAACCTATGAGACGACTTGAAATTTTCTGCAACATGCAACATACTTACTGCTTTGAGCGGCTTGTACATTGAAGGTACCATTGATCTACCAGACCTGTCAATTTTCGGAATTAGCATCCTGAATGGACCATACCTGAGATATATTCATATAAGCCCAGGACGGAACGACAATTGTCGATGGCAGCTGAAGCGGAAATCTATCCATCCAAAAAAAATATTCAGTGAATGAAGATTAGGAATGATGTCCACAACATACACGCCTAATTCGACTATCGGACAGTTCACACTCCAATCTTGCCAGGCAATCCATTCGCGACTTTGACATGCTGCACAGGCTGAAATGAGCATATAAGTTATCGTGCTGCATTCGCAAGTGGTTGCTTGGCTCGGTGAAGGAGGGTTATAATGGTTATTGACAGGCAGAGCGGGAACTTGTACACCTGCAGAAAAGATGAAATTGTTGCATAACAGCTGCCAGGAGGAAACTGACCTCCGAGTGGGACGCATAGGCTCTCAAGTAAAGCAGTAACTATACATGGTGATTGTTGAAACGAATTTTCGGACTATGAGCAAGAAATAAGAGAGAATTCGCGGTCATGGATGACGGAAGCAAACCCAGGAAAATGAGGCTGTGCAGGTCGCGTTTGTTAATGTGTTTTGCGAACGCGTCGTTGAGCTCAAAGCGAGGATAATTGCCATTAACATTAACTCTTTAGGCCAGGTCATTGCGGAAGATGTCATTGCAGGTCGTAAGTCTGCTCCGATCAGAGATGCAGGTCCCACTACAAGTCTCATCGCCTCGGACAGTTCCGGCACAACATTATTTCGGGATTAAATACTTAGATGAGGACTACAATAATTAAATAGACTGAACACTGCATAATTCAAATTTCTGCATAACCAGAGTACGTTTGTTGAGGACCAGTATGAGTGCCGCCGTAGCTAGGATTTGAAGAATGATTGTAGACACTTCCGACGTCCTGAACAGAGGAATACGGAGCATGCGTTGTGGTCGGGGATGCTACATTTGGTGGGAAGGTGCTTGGATCGTCAGGGGACTTATCGAACAAAATCAGGACTGCGATATTCCAAAAAGGTAAGGATACTCACATATAACTTCTGCTGCACTGGTGGAAATGGGATTATAGTCTGGGCGTGTGTGGTTCCGGTCATGTCAGGACTGAGCCTGTCGTTTCCATGACCTAAAACGGGCGGTCGGGCGGCTTCTATGTTGCGACTTCGTGTACTTCGGGAGCGTCTACGAAGGAACCAGAATAGAGCAGCAATGATCAGAGCGAGACCAATCACGCCTCCGACGACACTCCCTGCTATAACACCTGCATTGGATTTGGAGGACTTGCTTGCGCCAGTTTGAGTCGAAGGAGAGTTAGTCGCGGATGAACCCGAGGCTAACGCTGGGGAAGAGGACACGCTCGATGAGGTTGCTGTTGCAGCGCCAGTGGATTCCGGAGAATCTGCGGAGACATGATTTAAGCCAATGAACGAAAACTCTAAAGTGCACGAATTTACCTCCAGTTAGTTGTGCTAGAGTAGCGTTAAAGCCTCCAGAAGTCTACGGACTATTTATCGACAAAAAGTTCCACGCAGAATTGCGGATAACATACCACATTTTGATATGCCCAATTTGGTACTTTCGTACCAGAGGGAATCGTATCTAGGAAGCTAAAACGGGATGAGATCGAGCGTTAGTAGCTCAAGAAATGGCGGACGAACATTCCGGTATACACAGTTGAGCAGCTTTGCGAATAGCTTGACCAACTGCGGAACCCAGTTCAGTCATAAAATCAATCAAATTGAAGGATCTATTTCCATACTTGATAGTTGTCGCTCCCTGACATTCCGCACAGGCCATTAACAGGGAATATAAAACGGTGCTGCATCGGCATTCGTTTTGGGCGGTAGAAGACGGCCCGCTGTAGAACTGCGTGCTGTTGATCGCAGGTATGGTGTATTCTGAGATCGAACAAATTTAACAAGAACCATCGGAAAAGGTAGTCGAATACGCACGACCGCTGTTGCAAACCCCTCCGAGATAAGTAGCCACTGTGCAGGGGTCTTGATCCAACGAATTGTATGACTACCGCGAAGTAAGGGAATCGATAACTGCAGGTCAAATGGTAGCAGATACGCGCACTTACCCAGCTGAACCCGGTACTAGCGTCACAGCTGGCCAATGTGACTGTCTGTGATCGAACGCAGCCCAAAAAGAGTGCTAACACCCCGGTCGTCGCGAAAAGTGAAGACATAATTTGAACCATGATATCGTAAGAAAAAGTCGTGGTCGAATGAGCCTGGAGACGTGGGCTACGTCCTCCCTCGGTTGTCGCAGCACAAGGGAAAGGGATAAGGGAACAGCATTTTTAGTGCTAAAAGGTTTTATGCCTCCGCGAGGCAAAAGACTTCGCTTAGTGAGTTAGTGCAGGTACAAAATTTGATGCCGGATCAAAGGCCAGTAGCACTGCCTCCGGTGGCGTGCTATCCGCCGCAGGCTTGGGCCTCAAAGAGACTTCAAAACGAGGAAAATACCACCTTTGGCTCAAGGATTAGGGAATACTCAAAGCTATACAGCTTGAATAAAGAAAGGGAAATAAAAACTTGAAAAAGAAAAGGTAAGTTTTCCTCGAAATTTTCATGTCCGATGAAGATGAAACAACAATCAGTTATATTCAGAGTCTGAACTTGAAGGAGGTAAGCCGAAACGAAGAGAGAAGCGGTACGTTTTCAACTTACAGGGCGTCGCAGCCTTTCCGTACAAGTAATATTTATTAGTCCGGGCGGGCCTCTCAATTTTGAGACTCAATCGTGTGTCGATACTCTTGTTGCACTCCGAGTCCGCGCACTTGTCCACGGTCTTATCGGTAGACTTGGGTATAACTTAAGAAAGGGGAGAAGTAATTACTACCCGCGCGTTTGCTTCAAGGGTGTGACCGAAGGAGCGAGGATAGTGGTTCAATGAGGCCCAGGCGGGGACCTGGGGAACCACCTTCGCAACAAAAGGACAATCGTTCTACTAATCCTTGGCAAAGAATTCAGGATCCACCTCGTCCAAATGCATCAGGGTTATCGAAAGGTATTCGAAACAATTCTCCGTGTAGGGATCTGGTATAGCCGGTCACCCTCCCACCTGTAGGTCCGCATAGGTCTGGAACGAATGTGCTGAGCAGGCAACCGTTATCGCGCTATGGGTGTATCCTTGCGGGTACTGTGATGTTTAAGAGACAGCTCGAGTGAGATGAACCTGATATGCATAAACAGGAAAACGGTAAGACAGTTACAATTGACTGACTGATAATGAGCTGCGGCATCTCGGCCCGAGCCCTACTGTGCTGTCATAATTTTTCAAACACAAATCTATGGCAATCTTGCTAGAATAGCTTATTGTTCCCTCACTAACCTTTTGTTTCAAGCCTTTCTGGTACTTTCTACCGGAGATAGTTGCTGCCTCACGAACGGTTCGGAACCGGCATTTCCATCTACTGTAACAGCCGGCTTTGTGATACTTACAGTTCCTCCCTTCAATAGAAAAGTCCGCGGTTATAAGAGTTGCAGCGACTTGTACATGAAAGGTTATTTTGGAATTTCCAAGATCCTTGACTGCTAAATCTTGCATAACGTCGGACACCTCTCTTCTCCGGTCGAAGTTGGTCGAACTCAAAAGATTTCCGTTATGGTCGGTGACGTCGGGTGGAGTCGATCCCTCGACCACTGGTGAATTCAAAGAACTAGTCTATTTCTTGGCGATTGTTTTCATTGTATAGGAAGTACTCAGAATCACTGGCAGGTAATGATAAGATCGGTATGTAGACTGGGGAGGCGAAGACCTGTGAATATAAAAGAAACTCTGCCGACCAAGATGGCACTTCGGCCGCCAATGTCGATATATGCGCCGGATATGTTCTAACTAGTGATTGTAAGGTCGAATTCTTGCTTCGCTGAACTCTAATGAGTATGCCAGACTGCACGGTACTTAACAGACGTCTTCAACGCATGCCAAAAAGGTGGCATCCTCCATCTGGAAATAAGACATTGTATCATCGATTCAACCTTCTTCGTGTATACAGCTGTATACAACAAGAGTCTATTCTTCACTCACCAAAACAGCCTTGAGTGACATTAGGAATGCACTTTACTCCGAGCTGCTCACGAGAAAGGGAGTTGGCGAATGCAAAGCTTGCTAGGGTTGCAAGTATTGCCTTCAATACATGGCAACTTGTAGGTATGAAGCTGGTTCGATTTCCAGTCCTCGTTCAGCGCTCAAGCACTTCCAGCCAACTCTTCTTCATCGTTACTATGGTCAATCTTCTCAGTCTCACAGCGCAGCGGCTGCAGCTTCCGTCGCCATCCTCGATCATACTCAGACGTTCGCCGTCGATCTGACCAATACTGCTTGTGTAGACTTTACCCCTGTCGAGCAGTTCCGTTGGCATGCAACCCCTGCTGAGGCTGTATGTACCTCCATTGTGGTTATTCGCTCGCATTATACTAATTCTGTTTTTGCTTCCGTCCAGTGGAAACTTACCGCCGTAGGTTCGAACTTCAAGGTAGGTTTCAACCACACTTCGTATCCTGATGTAGGTCAACAATGTCCAATGCGGAACGGTTCTCTCCTACGTGGGCTCTGTCTCTGGGGCCAACCCAGCAAGGTCCCAGCCTGTGGGTCTGTCTGGATCAAACACGACTTGGAATATTGTCGCCGTCAATAGTACTACCTTCCGGTAAGCCTCACCTGCTTATTATCGACTTAATTTATCTTCGAGGTAATTTCGAGATATTGAGAAGCCTCTCGATTGATTACACGCTCTGACTTTGAATCTAGGTTCCTCGAGAGTGTTTCGGGCAGAGCCTTGACGGCGTGGGCCAATGTCCCTGACCAAGATTCTAATAGCTCTCCCGTGCGTGAATTTGTGCTTTGGAGAATTTCGAATACTCAGTATTTGATATCAACAGCTCACCTTGGAGGCTAACAGAGCAGGCGATGGCCGCCAGTTGTTCTTCTTCACTACCCGTGAGTCCTGGGTTGATTCTCATAAAATACACACTCTCTTACCTTGGTAATCCCCGAATTTAGCACTCTAAATCTGAAGAGACTCAGGTGTTTTGATAACTGTACTTCGAGTTCTTAAGTTTCGCGTAGCTAGGTCGGAAATAGATGAATTTCGGGCTGATAATCGCCTCGGACGTCTAATCGAGCTTCGCATGCAATATTCGAGCAACCCAGATTTTCACTTTCCATTCGTTTTGATTGTCATACATACAATTCGAAGTTTGCTTTCTCAAACACTCTTGGCATCCCGTAAATCTGTCATCGCTTCAAATGATGAGATGACCGAAAAGGAGTGAAATTCAGATTGGCTATGCACATTGCATTCTGGTTATACAATGAATGTCTGGCTAATGAAAGTAATTCTATTAAGATTGTATGTACTCGGTAAGCGAAAAGAGTGAAAGGTTCAGTGGGTGGTATCTCCCAAGTCTGATGAAGACGAAACACTGATTGATGGGACATTTTGAGAGTCACTATTTATCTGTTCATTAAGAATCCAGAAATGAGCAAAGGTTTCAAGTCAGAGCGTATTCGAAGGGGAGAAAAATTGACTGACGATATGTGAAACTCCAGGCTGGACTTCGGACATGTTTACTGGATCAGCGCTGTTGGTTGAAAGGACAGAGTTGTTTTGAGCAGGTTGTGACCCTACGGCTTCCTCTTCAGAACGAAGCCGTCGGAGCGATCTTTCTTGCCTTCTTCTTCGGTAGGCAAGAATAGATCCGATTAATAGAAGTAAGACTCCTAGACCCAGAATCGATCCGACAACTCCCCCGCCTATTGCATTGCGGTGAGACTCATTTGAAGTTGTGATTGAGCCTGCAGTAGCAGTCGAAGTCGCTGCGGCAGGCGTGGAGGATGTCTTTGATGAGGTTTGCGACCGTGTGGTCGAGCTCGACGGAAGCGCAGTCGATTCGGTGGCATCTATAAGGCTTGAATTCAACTAGCGAAGGAGAAAATCTATTGTGACTACTTACTGGCGTCTTGTTTGGCGGAGTCTGCATTGAATATACCTTGCGACTGGGGTATCATTCAGCGGAAGAAAAGAAATCGGTCAAAGCGTAAACTACCTCAACGTCGAGATACGCATACGCTGGTACGTGTAATTTGCCGGGGATCGGTTGGGGATAGCTGTGCAACACAGGTGAGTACATGAATCATGGAAAGTGCAGGATTATTTACGTGGTATAAACAGTAGCGCAATTTGTCGCCCATTCACTCCATCTTTGTATCAAAATAAGATTCGAATTCGAGCAACGAAATGTGTGAGTTGAATCTCACGTCGTTATGGTTGCATTCTGGCATAGAGCACACGCGCTCATCAGAGAGTACACGACGGTATTACACTGGCACGGGTTTGCACCATCGATAGTAGGGCCTAGATAGTCAGAGGTTGCATCGGGCAAGGCCACCACGTTATAGTCTAAAAATTGTTGACGTTTGATTAATCTTTCTCTCATTGTCGTGGAAGACCACTCACCGCCGCCGCTGCACACACCAAGCAACGTTGAGGCAATGACGCAAGGACTTTGTTTCTGAGAGTTGAAAGACTGTAGAGAAAATTTCCATCAGCGGGTTGTATATATGGCTACCATTGACAAACCCATTGCAGTGAGGCTAGAGTGCAGGTCGCGTTTGTATCTTGAGCAGAAACGCGAAGGTCGAGCATGAAAGCGGCCAACGCCGTACCCCTGGCAAGCCAACGAAGTGGGTTGCAGGTAGCATGCATTGTGAAGGCAACCCCACAAGCGACTCTGTTGGTCATCGACCTAAATACTTCGAACGCTTCGTATACAAAGACCGGTCAAGAACGTCTGATCAATGGCATCTAGCATACTAGAGCGTGACAGTTCCCCCTTAAGCTTCGGTGGACGATATACTTCCTTCAGTTCTTTGAGGCACCCAATTAATAAATCAATACTACCAGGTCCCGCTTCGACGTTCTCCGAGCAAAGGGCAAATGGAAATCATGCCCTGGAAGTCTCACGGATGACGGCTTTAATGTTGTTCGTCCCTTGTACAAGACAAGGATTGCCCGGTGTGTTCGAAGAGATAATCAAGAATTACGACAACTTCTAGAGGTTCCGAGGACTACTTGGAAGGGCGAGACCAGAAAAATTTTTGGCCACGCAAAACCAGTTCAAGGCACAATACGTTTCACGAGAGCGATAAGACGAGAGCGATAAGAAGGGATGAGCATGTAGATCAAAAAAGGATTTCACCCACTCGATTTTACGCCATACTTGGCCAACATTGGCAGAAAGGGGATAGCCAAAGTGGCTGTGAGAGCCGGGTGTTTGAACCACATTGCGTCAGACTGAAAGGATGGGACGTATCTGGGAATGACGCCGTTAGAGGAGCAGTTGAATAGTTGCTCAGGCAGGGGGAAAGGGTCATTGGTAGCTTCAAACTGACTACGGGTTCTTGAAGGTAGGCAACGTGTCGAAGCTGCGAGGGATAGTAGTGAAATCTGGCGTTGTAGCTTGGCTGTAAAGACAGGAGAAATCCGAAGAGTGTCAATCATAAGTTGTCACAAAAGCTATATCTGGCAGCCTGTAAGTGTACAGCGGTTCTAATCCGAGCAGATAACACATTGTTTCACAAAGAGCTTCCACGAAAAAGGTACGCTAAACAATGTACCATGCCAGTCTTATCACCGAAGCCCTAAATAAACGCAAGACTTTGCAAAATTGAAAAGGTCAAGTTTTTGACGCTGCTCCCGTGCGTGTCACACATTTCTCTATTCTCGATTAATTCTCGATTATCATCATCAAATTCTTCCCAATTGCGAAGTTGGTCCGAGTTATATCCCAATCCATTTTTATCGCTCACAATTCATCTCTCAGCTCTATCCGCGCAATGCCGGGCTGTTTCTCTCCACACTTAGATATCAACATGGACACCGTCTACAGGTACTCTAGGGCACCCTACGGAGTCCCCGAGCAGCAACTTCCCGAGATACGGGAGCTCCTACAGGCGATAGCCAAGGACCTTGATGGTTACAATAATGAAATCTTTCGTTTGGAGAATCAGCTGCTATTTTTGAAGTCTCAGCGTGAAAGAGCTCAAAAACACGAAATGGCCCTTCGCTCGCTCCTTTCGCCCATCAATCATCTACCAAACGAACTCTTGATTCGAATATTTTCCTGCGTTTGCGATGATATTTTTATGACTAATAAACGTGGTTTGTTGACAGCTCCGTTTTTCCTTAGCGCGGTATGCTCTCGTTGGCGAGCACTGTGTCTTTCGCACTCTAAACTTTGGTCAAATATAAGATTCAGTTGTTCTCGCGGGCTTAAACTTGGATCGGCTGTTGATTTGCAGTTGGAGCGTTCCAAGCGCCAGCTTCTCACACTTGACCTTTCGTACCATAATGATCGCGAGGCATCCACGCTCTTTCAAAAAGTTGTGGACTGCTCTGTACGTTGGCAACATGCCACGCTCAGCCTTCCAATGCTTTCCACAGTTTCAGCGTTACATGGTCGGGACTTCCCTGCTCTAGAGTCCTTAGATTTTTGGGGACTGCCTGACAACGCAGGAGATTTGGAAGTATTTGCTCGTGCTCCCAAGTTGCGAAGCTTGGGTTCCGACGGGGTGCTCATCCCGAACCAGGTAGTGTTGGCACGGATCACCCATCTATCGTACAATTTGCAAGCCGGTAATTTACACGAAGTCTTGAATATGTGCCATGATCTGCGCTCCCTGTCCATTGGAGACTACGATACGTTTGCGGATGATGTTTCTATTTCCCACGCGCCGACCGTTATTCCAACTTTAACTTCCCTTCATATTTCAAATACGAGATGTGACATCGAAATTTTCCAGAATGTCCTTTGTTCCCTAACCACCCCCGCACTCGATATACTCGCCTTAGACCATGACTTTCCCGATTACACCCCCGAAACTCATAATGTCATCGAGCAATTCTTGGGACGTTCAGGTTGCACATTGACAAAACTGGACATCCGCCTGTCTTTGAATGACAAAGATGTTGTTGACTTATTGCAAAAACTTCCCAGCCTCGAGGAGCTTATTGTCAAGGATCTCCCTCAGACTACTTCCACTCTTCGCTCTCGTCCCATCACCAAAGCATTTGTGGAAAGCCTTCACAGTTATCAACACAGTACTTTGCACCAATCTCCTCGACCTCTTCTCCCAAAACTCCGCTCGCTAACCTTGAGAGTGACGTCAATCGGGTTCGACCATACATCTTTTGTGGACACAATCACGTCCAGATGGCTTCCTGATGCAGCTTACGCTGCAAAGATTGGCGTGTCGTGCATCCGTTTCGTCGACTTGACTTTGGAGGAAGTAGTAGATGAAGCAGATTACCTTCCCTTGACTCGTTTGAAGAGGATGAGCTTGGGTTTCTATTTACATGCTAAAAAGTAAACGGAGTACGCCTGTTTTTCTCATCGAATGCGAGTTTCATAATGGGAGAAGGTGAAAGTATTTATGCGGTGCTGGAGCATAGCGTTTTCATACAAGATGTAGTCCTGTATGTAATCTGACCATATATCTCGAGTGCTAATTATACTGCGAAGCAATTCCTATTTGAAATGACTGACTATGCGTTCCTAGGAGTGTTTTGGGGGCTACGTAGCGTTTTCATTCAAGATAAAGCACTAGTCTAGTCATCCAGCCATTCATCTAAAATTGTAATTATACATCGTCATCATGTGGATTCGAAAGGATCGCCTACACGGGTCAGTATACGCCTATTTAGGCATGTTATTTTGGCAGGCGGAATGCGCATAACAAGCCAACTGCCGAGAGAGAAATAAGGATAATCTCAACCAAGTGTCCTCCAGCGAGACGGGACTCTAGCGACACTGAAAACAAAGAGGATGCAAACAACGGCGCGAGTCCTCGAGTTCCGGATGCAACTGTCTGACCTAGTCCATTTACAACACCCAAAGCATTGGGCGGGGCACTCTGCACGAATAGCAGCGACGTGGAGTCTGGAGAATACAGTACACTGGTATTAGCAACGCAATTGTTTGACGAATGCATCAAGGCTCGACTTACTGTACGCTGCCGCGACGAACGAAGCAGAAAAGAGCTGGCAAATGATCAATATCCATATCAGAGCATTTACTCGCCCCATGACATGCGCGACATCCCGGAGGATCCACAAAAGAGGAAATGTAACCAGGAAACTCCCGTAGGATAGGATATACATTTTACGAGGCCCAATCTTTTTGAGGATCCTCGTTAAGACGAACAGGTTCCAGAAACCATTGAGAAACGCGTTTATCCCCAAAATCAAACCGACTTGATAAGGGGAGAGGCCTAATCCGCCTATGGAAATTGAGGAAGTGTAGATAAGGGGGATAAGCACGAAGTATGCCATGTCAGTAAATGAAAGGAAGCCTTGGTTCAACAGAAGCATCTGTAGATCTGCAGTGAGTACCTCTCGGGTACTAGGAACTCTGTGGTCATTTTCTCTGTTGGGAGGTGAAGGACTTCCATAGCTCGGGCGGGGTTCACCGTCTAAGAGTAATGGTTCATTCTCATCTGTAGCAGGTACAGACTCATGTTTCTTGCTCCTGAATCGTGGGGAGGTCTTTAAACAGAGAATCAATAACACACTTGGAGATGTAGAGAGTATGCAATTACCTCTTTCAATGCGATGTAGGACAGAGCAAAGGAAACAAATGCAGGAAGCCCTGCAGCAGCACAAGCAAGGAAATAAGGGTATTCATGGAAGAATTGAAGTTTCCCAAAGATAGTTGGCCATCTCGAGGCCGGGTTAGCTAGAACCCCGCCCAAAGCGGGACTGAATGGCCGACGATGAGCAAAGTAAACCCATTGATCAACTTATGTCTGATACCCACCCCAGGGTAGACCCTACTGCCCACATCTAAACAACACAGATAAGCTACGTAATCTAAGCACTGTTGTATTAGTTACTTACAATCGATATCATGCCGAAAGCATCCGCTCTATTGGTCGAGTCAGTTATCTATTTATGGTAAGTAGAAAGTGAGCTGGCGATCTGCGAGTATTCTATGTAGGAAACAAACCTCAGCCATCATAGTCCTCGAGACACCTAGAAGAATAGTCAGCGGAAGGATATCAAAAACTTGAAAAATACGCGCCAATATTTCCATTAAAAATTCCCTGGAGAGCGCGGAAAATGACCAAGGCCGCAAAAGCTTTCGAAAGTCCAAAACCGAGCATAGCAAAAGTCAATCCCAGAGGACCAATCAACAGAATGGCTCGACGACCATAAAAGTCAGATAGACGGCCCCAGTATGTACATGTTACACACTCGGTAAGAAAGAACATGGATTCCTTTAAGACACTATGAGCATCTGTTTCAAGAAGGGATCAAGTGCGAAATGTACAATTATACCGGCATAGTATCCAGTTTTTTTCTCGTCGCCGTTTGTGATGCCTGTGCTCCATACGATTTTTGTTATGAATGGGTAGATGACTTCAGCAGTGATAGGTTCTGCTACTTGGATCAAGAATAACAGAAAGAGCTGGAATTTTGGGAGGGGGGTCCTCGATTGAGGAGAGCTGGCAGAGGACATTGCAGATCAGAGGAACGCCAAGTGGAAAATTGGCAGTTAGAAATCGGTGCCGCTTGAACGAAAGTGAGTCAAATGCGAAATGGCCGAGTTCTCTTCCCGCTTCCAATTATTTGCGACGCGAGCACGGCCCGAAATTTCAAGTAATTATAGTCACGTGACCCTGAACAGCCTACATAAAGCGCCGAAATTTTTAAATCTTTTTTTTTTTCATATCTTTTAAGTGTACAGCGGTTCTAATCCGAGCAGATAACGCATTGTTTCACAGGTACAGCACATACAATGTACCATGCCTGTCTTATCACCGAAGCCCTAAATATACGCAAGAGGGGTTTTGCATTTGCTTTGCGAAATTGAAAGGGTCAACTTCTTGACGCTGGTCCTGTGCTCGTCACACATTTCTCGATTATCATGATCATCATCAAACTCTTCCCAAAGCTGGGTCGAGTTGTATCCCAATCCATTTTGTCGCTCACAATTCATCTCTCAGCTCTAGCCATTTGACTCCGCGGTCTCGAAGCTTCTATCCATGCAATGTCGGGTTGTTTCTCTCCACACTTAGATATCAATATGGACACCATCTACAGGTACTCTAGGGCACCCTATGGAGTCCCCGAACAGCAACTTCCCGAGATACGGGAGCTCCTACAGGCGATGGCCAAGGACCTTGATGGTTACAATAATGAAATCTTTCGTTTGGAGAATCCGCTGCTATTTTTGAAGTCTCAGTGTGAAAGAGCTCAAAAACACGAAATGGCCCTTCGCTCGCTCCTTTCGCCCATCAATCGTCTACTAAACGAACCTTTAATTCAAATATTTTCCTTCGTTTGCGATGAAATTTTCGGGACTCATAAACGTAGTCTGTCGACAGCTCCATTTTTCCTTAGCCCGGTATGCTCTCGTTGGCGAGCATTGTGTCCTTCGCACTCTAAACTTCGGTCAAATATAAGCTTCGATTGTTTTCACGGGCTTACACTTGGACCGGCTGTTGATTTGCAGTTGGAGCGTTCCGAGCGCCAGCTTCTCACACTTGACCTTTCGTACTATAATCCTGAAGATCGCGGGGCATCCATGCTCTTTCAAAAATTTGTGGACTGCTCTGTATGTTGGCAATATGCCATGTTCAGCCTTTCAATGCTTTCCACAGGTTCTGTGTTACATGGTCGGGACTTCCCTGCTCTAGAGTCCTTAAATTTTTGGCGACTGGCTAACAACGCAGGAGATTTGGAAGTATTTGCCTGTGCTCCCAGGTTGCGAAGCTTGGGTTCCAATGGGGTGTTCATCCCGAACCAGGTAGTGTTGGTATGGATCACCCATCTATCGTACAATTTGCAAGCCGGTAATTTATACGAAGTCTTGAATATGTGCCATGATCTGCACTCCCTGTCCATTAGAGACTACAGCACGTTTCCGGATTGATGCGGTGTTGGAACATAGCGTTTTCATACAAGATGTAGTCCTGTATGTAGTCTGACCATATATCTCGAGTGCTAATATTACTGCGAAGCAATTCCTATTTGAAATGACTGACTATGCGTTCCTAGGAGTGTTTTGGGGGCTACGTAGCGTTTTCATTCAAGATAAAGCACTAGTCTAGTCATCCATCCATTCATCTAAAATTGTAATTATACATTGTCATCATGCAGATCTGAAAGGACCACCTACACGGGTCCGTATATGCCTATTTAGGCATGTTGTTTTAGCAGGCGAAATGCACATAACAAGCCAACTGCTGAGATAGAAATGAAGATAATCTCAACCAAGTGTCCTCCAGCGAGACGGGACTCTAGCGACACTGAAAACAAAGAGGATGCAAACAACGGCGCAAGTCCTCGAGTTCCAGATGCGACTGTCTGACCTAGTCCATTTACAACACCCAAAGCATTGGGCGGGGCGCTCTGCACGAATAGCAGTGCCTTGGAGCCTGGAGAATACAGTACACTGGTATTAGCAATGCAATTGTCTGACGAATGCATCAAGGCTCGACTTACTGTATGCTGCCGCGACGAACGATGCAGAAAGGAACTGGCAAACAATCAATACCCATATCAGAGCATTCACTCGCCCCACGACATGCGCGACATCCCGGAGGATCCACAAAAGAGGAAATGTAACCAGGAAACTCCCATAGGATAGGATATACATTTTACGAGGCCCAATCTTTTTGAGGATCCTCGTTAAGACAAACAGGTTCCAGAAACCATTGAGAAACGCGTTTATCCCCAAAATCAAACCAACTTGATAAGGGGAGAGGCCTAATCCGCCTATGGATATTGAGGAAGTGTAGATAAGGGGGATAAGCACGAAGTATGCCATGTCAGTAAATGAGAGGAAGCCTTCGTTCAACAGAAGCATCCATAGATCTGCAGTGAGTACCTCTCGGGTACTAGGAACTCTGTGGTCATTGTCTCTGTCTGAAGACGAAGGGCTTCCATAGGTTGACTGGGGTTCACCGTCTAAGAGTAATGGTTCGTTCTCATCTGTAGCAGGTACAGACTCATGTTTCTTGCTCCTGAATCGTGGGGAGGTCTTTAAACAGAGGATCAATAATGCACTTAAGGATATAGAGAGTACGCAATTACCTCTTTCAATGCTACGTAGGATAGAGCAAAGGAAACAAATGCAGGAAGCCCTGCAGCAGCGCAAGCAAGGAAGTAAGGGTATTCATGGAAGAATTGAAATTTCCCAAAAATAGTTGGCCATCTCGAGGCCGGGTCAGCTAGAACCCCGCCCAAAGCGGGACTGAATGGCCAACGATGAGCAAAGTAAACCCATTGATCAGCTTATGTCCGATACCCACCCCAGGGTAGTCCCTACTGCCCACATCTAAATAACACAGATAAGCTACGTAATCTAAGCACTGTTGTACCAGTTACTTACAATCGATATCATGCTGAAAGCATCCGCTCTATTGGTCGAGTCAGTTATCTATTTATGGTAAGTAAAAAGTGAGCCGGTGATCTGCGAATAATTCATGTAGGAAACAAACCTCAGCCATCATAGTCCTCGAGACACCTAGAAGAACGGTCAGCAGAAGGATATCAAAAGCTTGAAAAATACGCGCCAATATTTCCATTAAAAACTCCCTGGAGAGCGCGGGAAATGACCAAGGCCGCGAAAGCCTTTGAAAGTCCAAAACCGAGCATAGCAAAAGTCAATCCCAGAGGACCGATCAACAGAATGGCTCGACGACCATAAAAGTCAGATAGACGGCCCCAGTATGTACATGTTACACACTCGGTAAGAAAGAACATGGACTCCTTTAAGACACTATGAGCATCTGTTTCAAGAAGAGATCAAGTGTAAAATGTACAATTATACCGGCATAGTATCCAGTTTTTTTCTCGTCACCGTTTGTGATGCCTGTGCTCCATACGATTTTTGTTATGAATGGGTAGATGACTTCAGCAGTGATAGGTTCTGCTACCTGGATCAAGAATATCAGAAAAAGCTGGAATTTTGGGAGGGGGGTCCTCGATTGAGGAGAGCTGGCGGAGGTCATCGCGGATCGGAGGAAAGGGAGAGGACGCCAAGTGGAAAATTGGCAGTTAGAAATCGGTGCCGCTTGAACGAAAGTGAGTCAAATGCGAAATGGCCGAGTTCTCTTCCCGCTTCCAATTCTTTGCGACGCGAGCACGGCCCGAAATTCCAAGTAATTATAGTCACGTGACCCTGAGCAGCCTACATAAAGCGCCGAAATTTTCAAATCTTTTTTTTTCATATCTTTTAACAAACACAGGCGCTGTATCCACATGTACGACTATCCATACTCTATCATGATATTCGTACATCTCAGCTGCCTCAGAATAATTGTTGCACTCTTTGGCTGGTCTTTCTTCTTTTCTAGTGGATGCTTCAGTCACCTAGTGTACCGACATCGTTGCGTCTTCAAGAGTCAAAGTTACCCTACGGATCTTACTGGTTTTAGCACTGTAATGAATACGTTCCAGTCTCGAATACAATCGGATTTTTGATTATCCTTTGAGTCTTCCCTTCTCACGTAGCTGACAGTTATCTCAGTTACCGAAAGCATGAGGTCTTGATTTTCAGTTTAAAAAGCCCTTTACAGACCATTTCTCTACTGGTATCCTGGAACAAACATGGCTGCGAAATCTCTCGGTGTTGCCCTTGTCACTGGAGCCTCACAAGGCATTGGCAGAGCTATCGCTCAACGACTAGCAAAGGATGGGTTCCGTGTTGCCTTGAACGACATACCAAAGAAAGAACAAGAGCTGAAAAGTGTCTCTAGCGAGATCGAACAACAGACCGGTAGCAAGCCTTGCATCGCTCTCGCGGATGTGTCAAACGAAAGTCAGGTAGAACAAATGGTCGGGGAAGCAACCAAAGCTTTTGGTGGACTGGATGTGGTAAGTCCTATGTGTCCAGTAAGTGTAGTAATACTAGATCCTCGACCTAGATGGTTGCGAATGCAGGAATACTCCACGAAAATACTAAGATCGTGGACTGTGAGTGTTCCCCCATTCCCTAGCCGTATACATTTTAGTCTGAGAAAACACTTACAGTATCGGCCGAGACCTGGGAGAAAGTTTTTGCAATCAACGCTCGCGGCGTATTCTTTTGCTACAAACATGCTGCAAGGCAGATGATCGCTCAAGGCCGCGGTGGGAGAATCATCGGTGCAGCTTCTATAGCTGGCAGACGATGTCAGCAGATTTCCTCACCCTGATCTTTGTATACTCTAAAGCTTGATCTACTCTATTCCACAGCCGGGTTCGAACACGGCGCATACGGTGCTTCGAAATTCGCCGTAAGAGGATTGACGCACACCGCCGGTGAGTGGGCCTTCTCGTGTTGTATTCGGTCAAATGCATCTCCCTCACAGCGGCTGAGTTGGGACCATACGGGATCACGGTCAATGCGTATGCTCCAGGCAAGTATCAGATGTCTGTTGAATGAATTCTGAAAAAACTCAATTATCTGGTGACAGGGTTCATCGCTAGTCCTATGAGTACGTTCCAGACCTTGAAGCTTCTCGATATTTCTCACCGACATTTTTCATGGTATTAAGCGACCGGAATGACTACATCAGCACTAGCCAATGTTCGTTCTTGATTTACCCATCAAATCATGCTATATCGCTGAACGCACTGTCTACAGTACGGTTTTATAACACCAGAGAATTTCAAATTCGGCGAACCAAAGGATGTCGCGAGTCTTGTCTCGTATCTGGCGTCTAAGGAGGCGCATTATATCACAGGTAGGTCCAATAGTCTGAGTTCATTCGTTTTACTGTTTACATTCATCGTCCGAAAAGGCCAAACTGTAAGTTCATCTTTTATCCTACGCGCGCTTCAAAATCTGATACCGATCGCGACGTCAGGTTTCACCCAATGGCGGAGTGTATCTCAATTGAACTTGACGGGTTAGTCCAAAGAGATCCAAATCTTTACTACCCATGTTTATCTACTTCTGCTTTCAAGTACTTACATACAATTGTTCTCTATCAATCGCTTCCTTCATCCGAATCAACCTCCATATCATCTCCATTTTCCAATCTGATATTTTCAATACTGCCATACGGCATTTTTGTCGTTTTATCCTTCATGAACCTCCCAGACAGAACATCAACTCGACAGAGCCCTGACCCAGTGGCCGAGGCTAATATCCCAGCGCCTGCCAATCCATTCCCGCTGTTCCACACCACCCTCTGGACACCCACCTCGTGGGGCCACACTCCCGTCCCGCGCTCCTCGTTGGCGGTATTTTTGAGCTTGAAGTTTTTAGGATTGTTAGCGGCTCCGCGGTCCTGTGTTTCTTGCGGATAGAATTGCTCGAGCATCCGGAATTCTTTGGTGGTGCGGTTGTAGTCCATTTGATAGATTTTGTGCGCGAAGAAGGGCTAGAAAGCTCGAATGAGTTTTATGGCACGAGGAGTACTGAGCTATGTAGGACGTACGACAGACCCTCCCCGCCTCGTCGACCTCAAGAGGTTTGTCGTCGTACATGATCCGTCGGCCGCTCCGACGGCGAGTTGAGGGTGATAGTCGGACGCGGAAATACTCTGAAAAGAGAAGTAAAGATAGAAACCTACAACTCAAATACGAGGAAAGAAAGAGTTAATCACCCAAACAGGACCATGGGGTTCCACCAACATATGACCTCTTCCCAACATTTTCGGTGAAGCAGAGTACGCCTTGACCGCATCGTCATGGTCAACCGTGACAGGTCCGCCGCCGAAAGGCGAATAGGACATAGAGTTGATGACATCTAATTAACCGACCGACCAAAAGATCAGAAGAGATTTCTTTCAAATGAAGAACACATACCTCTCGTCCTATTCATAACCGAACCATGTCCTGACCGTACATTTGTCAAGCAAACCAACCCGTCATAGCCCCCACTGCCCAATATCATAGGGTCCTCATCGAACCGAGGCTCTCCAGAATTATAATTCGTAGGCGCACGGATCCACGCTAAAGCTCGTATAGCCGCCTGATGGATGTTGAGGTAGTGCGTTGGGAGTAAGTCGGTAAGTGGAGGGAAATCTAAAAAAAGGACGACCAGATGTAGAAAAAAAAACCAATCAAAGTAATCAAATAACATCCTCACTGGCATCGTTAATTTGCTTCAGAGCAGATCCTATGTCATAGACAGCGATAGAACCTAGCACGAGACGCTTTAACTTCAATCTCAGAGTGGATAGAGACCCATTCACCGTTAGTCAACCCAATAGCGACAGTCTCGCTATTAGCCCAATCGATACTCCAACAACAAGTTTCTTGGAGCTCGATACGTAGAACAGGGTCAGGAAGGTTTACTGCAATCCAAGTATGAACGCCTTTTGTCTCTCCCGCGCGTTGAATCCAAGAACACTCACCATACACAGGTTGACCGAGATCGCGATCCGGAGGCGCAACATCCGCAGGATCTGGTATAGCAAAGATGGCGAACGAGCCATCTTCAAACGTCCCTGAAAGCAATCCCAACTTTCTCGGAAACTGTCCATCAGCTGAAGGAGATGGAAGAGGACACCATTTCAGTTCAAGCGCAGGTCCAGAATCGATGCAAACGACCACATCGCATTTCATCTTCCCCGGGTCGAATTCCACAGCCTTTTCTTGCTCTTTATCGCCGGTACCAGTGCCTGCGCCCGTGGATGAGGAAGGAACAGTACTGGAACGGTCCGAAGAGGAAAAGCTCCAGATTTGGATACAAGCTCTGGAAGGTCGTTGAACTCGGATCCCAATTTCAGGCGCATAGGAAGGCGATGGAAGGGGTGCGACGGCGAGGTAGTGAGTGTTTCCACACGCTGAGGAAAGCAGTCAGGCCATTGGATACATAGACACTAAAAATCGACTGCTTTAAACACCTTCACGCGTGTCGGGATATAAAGGGCACCAGTCGAGTCCCCAAACCGGTGCGCCAGCATTGAATACATGGGCAGAGCTATTTGGAATGAGGTCCGCTGCAGGACAACATGATTAGCAGTCCAAGTTGAAAGTGAGATTCCAAAACACACCCATCTTGAACGTTTGAAACATCTGTGTGGGACGGGAGGCCTGAGAGACGAAAGGACCAAAAGAACATTGTATTGGGGGTGGCGGCTTGAGTTGTCCCTCTTCTGTGATGGCATCGTCAGTAGGAAGATACATTGCAGCTTCCCTGCAAAAGCGAACGCGGTTAAAATGAAAAGAAGGATAAGGAAAGAAAACAAGAAAGCCATCGTACACACTCTACATTCAAAATTTTCCATCCATTCCTAACCGGAACATTGAGATGCACTTTGGGCCTTTTATCCCTTTCAGTTTCCATCGAATTCTGCGCCTCCTTGAACCATCCGCGATCCTCAAGCAGTTCCCAGATCGGACCAGAACCGACGTTATATCCCCAAGCTTTGTTAAGACGATCGATGGTCTTTGCGTTTAAAGTAAAGTTGTTCGTTAGAACAACCTCTGGAACAGACCAGACCGAGGTGGGTCGCGAGATCAATCGCTCAACGCGTCCAGGTGCAGAGTACAGAGGAACCGCACGATGACGATGATGGACACTGGGGGTCGGCAAGACGTACATCTGACGTCTAAAGCTCCCAGAAAGAGTTGTCGGTTTGGAGACTGTGGATTTTATCACGCTAATTCCAGGACCTTTTGCTTTCCCCTTGGATCTCCTTCCTTGAGATGTATTCGTTCGGGGTGTATTTGACCGGATCGCCCCGGATGCTTCTTGTTGCAGAGGACCATCATCTTCATCAGAGATGAGTTCGTCCTCTTCTTCGTCGTAGTCATCTTCTGGAGCTCCGGATTTACGCGTTTTTGCTGGACCTGTTTCTGGCGCAAAGTCACTCCCGCTACTGTCGTGATCTTCCGGGTTTTTGGAGGGCTCTGTCCCGTCTTCGCCGTCTTCCAGACCGATGATTGAGGCGTAGCTTGGTCTGGTAGTACGCGGACGCAGTGAAGGCATATGTGTAAGGCGCGTCCTGGACCAGGACAGGTGATAGTTCGTGATCAAGGTTTGTGTGGGAACTCATCTCAATATCGACACTTCAGATATGGGCGCCTTTGAATGAATGAGCATCTCCAGCATGGACGATATTCTAACAGCCGGAAGTGTCTATATAGAATAACATACGAATAAAGTAAACAGCTAACTCGTCAACAACGTTACCGCTTCTTCGTATCGTTTTTTGGTACCCTCAACCACAGAATCCTCAATAATCCACCCTTGTCCCTCCTCACCTTCCCTACCGCTCTCCAAACCCTTTCTAAATCCAGCACCAACCATCCAATCCCTGAGATACTGTTTATCGAAGCTGGGCTGAGGCTTTCCAGCTTCGTAACCCTCCAAAGGCCAATACCTCGAAGAATCCGGAGTTAAAAGTTCATCTACCAAGATCAAAGCTTCTCCGTCTCCGTTCGGCGAGGGCACGAGTCCAAATTCGAACTTGGTGTCCGCTAGAATGACGCCTTTTGAATGCGCATAGATGGCTGCTTCCGAGTATAATCTGAGAGCCGCTTGAGAAATCTGAGTGTATAGCGTTTCACCAATGAGTTGAGAGGCTTGACAACGAAAGAAGAATATTGTTGATAAAAGTTTTTGTGGCAAAGATGACAGAGATACCTTGTTCAGGAGATATATTTTCATCGTGGGCTCCTTGCTCAGCCTTGGTTGAAGGAGTCAAAAGGGGTTCTGGTAGCTTTTGTGATTCTACGAGGCCAGGCGGAAAGGGTATGCCATGGACCGTCCCAGATTTCTTGTATTCAGACCAAGCGGAACCTGCACCGCATTAGCCGAATATAACAGAGATACTCGAAGCATACCAGTTATATATCCACGCACGATCGCCTCGATTGGAACGACTTTGGCTTTTTTCACGAGCATTGCTCGACCTTGGAGCTGATCCTTGTATTTTCTAACCTCCAGGGGCATTTCATCGATGTCAGCAGTTATGAAATGATTCGGAATGACATGTTCAAGCTTGGAGAACCAGAATAACGATAATTGAGTAAGAAGTTTCCCTTTGCCTGGAATACCCTACCCTACCGGTTATGAAATTTCTTCCGAGTCCTTCACGAGCAACGTACATTTTTCAAGATAACATCGTATGCGGATATACGATCTGTAGCGATGAAGACCAAATGATCTTGAGAAGATGTACTGTATATATCCCGGACTTTTCCTCTTGAGACTAATTGGAGATCAGGAAGATGAGTGTCTGTTAGGGCGGCCATGATGACGGAAGTAAACAAGCGCTGAAGATTGGCTCAAACTCGGTCCAGAATGCAGCAAGATGGTCTTCTCCGCGATGGTCTATGGATTAAATCAGTTCCTTCGCTCTACGACAGCAAACAAGCATCAGAATGGCTTTCTCGCATAAATTATCCAGGAAATTGGTCTGCAGATAACATCAGTGAATTTCCAGCCACCTTGGACAACCTATCCTTGCTCATTCGTCTTCAAATCGTCGCATTCGCTTTCGAAAATACCGCCATGCACTAGTAGGTTTCTATCTAGATCTTTACCGCTCATATTTATCCACTTTATCAGCACGAGTCATCACTCTATGGATATCAGTCTTCCTACCTTGTATCAGCGTCTCGTAGTCCAAGGCAAAGGCTCCTACTGCTTCGGAATGAATACCTTCTTCTTACAGATGATCAGAGCTCTAGGCTACAGGTCAGAATCATTCCTCTTACGCCTTTCCCCCTCACTTACCGCCAAATCCAGAGCCTACTCCAGCGCAGGAAGGATCAATACCGCAGATGCCGATACACCTCCTCGTTTCCTAACCTTCGTACATGAAGTTCTGTTCGTTCAACCTATTCCCGATAGCAACATCACCTATATGGTGGACGCTAGTGGTGGTGGGTCGTGTTTGACGCGTCCTATTCTCTTGAAACACGGAGCAAAAGTCTTAGGTGCCACTCCATCGGAATGGCATACCTTAGTGAAAACAGCCCGCTCGGAGTCGAGTCTCGGTGAGCTTTTGCATACTAGTGTCTTGTCTCCTTCGCTTAATACATCTTGTTTGCTCAGCTCGTTCACCCAATTCCACGGAACCCCCAGGTGTCGAATGGCGCCTCATCGTATCGCGCGAGTCAAACGGTGACAAATCCGCTTCTTCAAGAATCATGTATTCCTTCATAGAAGATGAATTTTTCACTATGGACTATGAATCTTCAAACATCGGTATATACACGGGCGCGTGGTCCTCAAAAGAATCGTTATTCGTGGATAATATAGTTTGTGGAAGGTGCTTTTGGTTAACCGACGAAGAGATGGAGGAGGAGTTCAAGGAAAACTATCCCGTTCAGGCTAACTCATCAGAAGGCGATGTGTATTCTGCGGGAAGCATCCCGCGCTGGGACGGGACCCTGATGTCTCGCTATCTGGGCCGTCTGGGACTGCACAAGAACGAGCTCAAGAGGCATGTGGGCACGCGTTCAGAGACTGTAAAGACCTTCCATACAGAGCTGGAAAGGATCGATATTTTACGAGAATACTTTGGCATAGATATACCGGCAGTAGATATCGAGCATATTCGAGGTAGAACACCGGCTCTTCAGCTGCCTTGAAGTGACGTACTTACATGGATGGAGAGTTAGTGAAGTTTGTAGTTTACCTCGATCTAGCCAATAATTTCTCGAGTGCTGATAGTTCATCTACAAAGTCTGCATCTGAGCGTTCTCTGTAATTTGGACACGCTTTTGATTTCCCAATATCTCCTTCCTCTGTCAACTCTCTTAGAATTCCTGTGCCGAACATGTTGCCCGAAAGGATAAAGTTGCGTCGAATGACCTATATAAAGATCCATTAACACCTTGAGGACAACGAAAGCAAGGGCAACTCACAAACTCTCCCAAAATGAACGATACCTTTATAAAAGTAAATCCCTTCGGATTGCTTCGCACAATCTTCAACAGCTCCGCGTTTTGTTGCGCTCGAAGTCCATTTTCATCCTCACCGTCGCCCCAGCCAGCTCGATCGTCGCCTTCGTCAAACTTGTACGTGCGCAGGTCCTTTAGGCCGCAAGTTCCCGTTGGAATATCGGCATTGGTGTAGTCGAGGCATAGCACGTGCTGCTCATCCGGGACATTTGGGCACGTCCGACGAGCGAGCGCTTCGAGATGCGGTAGATGGACCTTGATATCTGCAGAACAAAGGTTGCGCAAGTATTGTACATCGTTCGGATGAAATAGCATTTGAAGATCCTCTGTTTCTCTTTCTGGAGGTCAGCGCAGAAGTCGTAAGACGGCAATCGTTGATAATACGAAGATGGAACGAGTGTGCCTTGAATCTCTTGCCGCTTCAATTGACAATATCTCTTGTGTTCCTTCCAGTGTTTGCGTTGACATTCTTCTGAGCAATACAAGGCGGATTGACATCCACTGCACAGCTTGAGTTCTTTCATCTTTGTTGGAGGAGTTGTACACTGTAGTGTCATGACGTGTAGAAGCGTAGGTAAAAAATTCCGTCGGTTTTGAGCAATCAAATTACGTACCTCATCCCAAGTACAACTCCTTGTTGACTGCTTTTCAGAGACAGGGGCTTTCTCCAATAAATCCGCGCGAGTTTGAATGACCTTCTTGTACATGGACCATTGCTCTGATAGATAGCTCTGTTTCAATCCCTCATCCTGCTTCTTGCTTTCCACAGACCTCAGCATGTCGTTGGAAATCCGCACAACAAATCCTATAACCAGACCCCTCGTCAGGCATTCCGATAAAACAATCCTTATGCATTCTTGGGGTGATGGTCTAAATCACCAAAGTGCCGCGCCAAATCGCAAAGGCCCTGTATCAGACCCGCTCGCAAGGCCTCGCGAATATAGGGAAAACCAGTGTTCCGAATCAACGAAAACCTCAGCGAGATCGCGGCGATGCGTATACAATCTGCCATGCAGTACCAATCGTAGTTCCTCCCTTGTTCTTCTCGATGCGCATTGAACTTCTTGGTTATTTTGACCAGGATGTTCGTATACAATGTGACGACCTTCCTGTTCAATAAAGCGTCGGTGAAATAGTGTCCTGGGAGTCGCATCAGTGAGCATAAGACATTTGTGGCGGCGGGAAGGTTATGGATGTCGTTTTTGGCGAGATAGGCGCGAACACGAGAAAGAGCAGTTTCAGGTATCTCTATCGGTCTCTCGTTGTTCTTTCCAACGTTCCCTAGTTCGTTGAATTGATCCCAAGCGATCTCTTGGAAAAGGCGCTGAACAAATTCCGCCGCGGAACGAACGTCCTCTTGGGAAGCTTTCATCCAATATCGTATAGTCAGTTCGAAAATCCCTGGTGTATTTTTACGGAGAACGGTTTCAACCTTTGGGACGTTGAGGAACTGATCGAATGTTCCTATCACATATTCGCAGGTTCTTGAGGCATCCTTATCCGAATCCATTCTCTGTTTACATAGATATATTCCCCATTTGACCAACCCCGGTAAAGCTTTGATAACGAAATCAGTGAGACGCGGTTGGGTTTTGAAAAGGTCAGTCCATCCTCGACAAAGCACACTAAACGCAATGAGAGCTTTTTCGGAGGGGTCGTGATTTTCCTGTCCAACAACGACGGGGTCCGGGGGGACGATTTCAGAAGGGACTTTTTCGGGAAACTCAACTTGATACAGGGATATCCGCAAAACGCAAGGTAGGGGATGAAATCCGGTACCATACCAAGGATGTAGCTGCTGGCTAATGGACGCATACGTTCGACGCTGATTTTTGGAGCGATAGACGAGTATAACTGAGAGATTATCATTGAAACAACTGATATAGAAGCAGTAGAAGCAGATTATGTTCTGGGAAACCATACCTCATCTTCAGGTATTCCAGAGACCACCTGTGATATTTCAGCGAAGATAGAAAGTGGAGTTGATGCATTCGCCGACATAATTCAAGATTAGGAGGCGATGGGCGCTTAACTTACACTATCGATTTGTGGCAAGCAAGTGGCAAGTATTAATAAGTTACTGGAATGGTAATAGCAGTACTTGTAAATTCGAAACAAGTGTAGGGTATATAGATGAATCCAATGCAAAGTCCAGTAAGCGAATGCAATCACGTTTCCAAAGCTAAACGCGTCAACTTTCTCTCGACGAGGCCGAATAAGGGTCAAATAACAGTGAGGAACTCTCAGAATTGCTTACAATACTGTAAGGCAAGTATGGGACACCGTGCTGCATAGATATTAGAGTTGGCTCAAGTCGACGAAAGAGAGACGACGCACCTCATTCTTCGACATCACGGGGGAGTAATGTCCTCGCAAAGCATCATCTATATTTTGAGAAGACTCGAAATACGCAGCTGAAGGAGGTGTTTTCGAATGGTTCCTCCTTCTTATGCAGAGAACAGCCACAACAGCCATCAACGCCACGCCAAAAAGCCCTCCAATTACTCCCCCGATTATTGCTCCGATATGGTTGTTCGTGGAACCAGGATCGGATGCGGGGGTACTGGTGGCCGTGGGTAAACTGGTCGAGGAGGGAGAGGCGGAGCTAGAGGACTCGGAGTGATCTATACATGAGCTGTACATGAGAAACATTTTAAAAATGGAGGTGGATGACTTTGATTGAACTCGCCTGTGGCTGCTACTATTGCGGCTAACGTCTCATTGAACGCATTAGTTTCCTGTGAACAGAATGAGAAAACTATCCAGGATCGGAGAATGAAGAATACGACTTGCAGGGCTATCCTGATAGGCCCAATCCGGTACTGCAGTTCCTCCTGATAGACAGGTCGCTTAGAATGTCACGCTCAAAAAGATGGATGTCATTGGTAAATCACCTGGTAATCCCTTTGGAAACCTATTCAAAATGCGATGTCAGCTTGCAATGAAGAAGCTGACGAAGGAAGGAAGGGTAGCTAGCTTACCCAATATTCGACGTCGTACAATTCGTTATCCATTGGCTCCATCTGCAACGCAAAGTTTCAAGCTATCCAGAAAGTAATTGCGCGTTGCTGGAAGCGTACGTTGAATAAAGCTTCCCTTCTTGAGTTTGGCATAGCCGACACATGGATACGAGGTTGTACACCACTGAGGTACACAGGCAAGGGTTCTGTTCTTCCGATGATAATGTGAAATCTGTGTTGGAGGTGAGAGCGGGGAAGAAGGCTATAGAAGGGTTTAGTTGGATTCCGCACGCAAAATAAAGAGCGACTTTCCTATGGAAGTACTGGAGGTACTACAAACGGCATTCAGACGCTCAGATATTTCGCAAGGATTCTGACCCAAAGAGTTGCTGGACTGAGGAGTAGTCATGAGTTTACGGAGTGCTATTCGACGTGCCAAGTCTAGCGGATATACTTACGTAGTTGAACTGAACGCATGTAATATTTGCGCTCATTGTTTGACTTTGTCAGGAAGAGAGGGAGAAAGAAAGCAGTAATTGTGAGGGCACCATAAATATGTAGAATGGGTTTGATGGACCTGTGCAGAATGGCTGGCATGATGATCGGCCTCAGCGGGTGATGAAACAGTTCTCTGATAAAGATTGTGTCGTGGGCCACACTGCCATTCAAACTTTGCGGCAAACGGACGAGGCTCTGGCTGTCGCTGATGGACCTCTGTTGACTTGGGACGGTGAAGGAAGACCTTTGGGCGTGCCGATAAACAGCACTTGGACGGCAAGAAGGTGCCCTGGCGGCATTGTATAATATAGCTAGAATACAGCTGCCTTAAGTTGGTGAAGCATTTTATTATTTAACTCTATCCTGGCATTCGTTACCGGGATTTGAGGGAAAGAGAAGGGAAAGAAAAATAAAACGATGAATACTATTTGGGATACTTGGGGTACCAAAGAAGAGAATAGACGCCCGGGAAGTGACTGAGGACAGGGGTTACCACAGGCGCCAGATGCGCTTACTAATCCTATGTAGTATTATGTGAGATATACCCACGATCAACTGCTCTCGAATTTTGGAGAGCACGCCGTCCACACGCAAGACGACTTCAAGAAATGGCTCCTTCAACGACAGTGCCGAGCGCTTCCGTCAGTATACCTTGTCTACGCTGTCTATGCGCTTTATTGACCTTATAGATATCAGGCAATCGAAGTGCCGGAGACCCTCCTCAAGAAAAGAAAACAAAACGAAAAGGCTCGCGAGGAGCGTCTCGCTGCTGCCGCTGCCGCTCGCAAGGTGAATATCTCATATCCAGCCTGGTATTTCTTTATGATGCATACGATTCTTTCGACGAATGGCTAGCAGTTACCCTGCGATGCTGCCTCTTCAAATATACCATCTTTCGGGACTGATTCTTCAATTTGCCTTGACATCTTCTTGGAAATCTTTCTTACTGATTTACAACTTATCAGGCCAGCAAAGCCAAGCGAAAGGTCATTTTCAAGCGCGCTGAATCCTATGTGAAGGAGTACCTCTCGAAAGAGAAGGAGGAAATACGGCTGAAGAGGGCTGCACGAAGCGCTGGCGACTTTTACGTGCCGGCTCAGCCCAAGGTGTACTTTGTTGTTAGGATTCGCGGGTGTGTGGTTTTGTTCTATTCTTATTTTTTTCGTGCGACTCAGCTATTTCAGTATCAACGAAATTGCACCAAAACCCCGCAAGATTTTGCAGCTTCTACGTTTACTGCAGATCAACAACGGTGTCTTTGTCAAGGTCACAAAGGCAACTCAGCAGATGCTTCGTCTTGTCGAGCCTTATATCACCTACGGGTGCGTTGATTCAATTGTTATGCCGCATGGATTGTTCATTTTCTTCGTCTAGCGAGCCTAACTTGAAAACCGTACGCGAGTTGATCTACAAGCGTGGCTATGGCAAGGTCGATAGGCAACGCATTCCCCTTTCCAACAACGCCGTCATCGAGGAAGCTCTCGGCAAGTACAACATTCTGTCGATTGAGGATTTGGTCCACGAAATTTTCACTGTCGGCCCCAACTTTAAACAGGCAAGTTTACTATTCGGTAGTTCTCGAAGTTCGTGATGTTTATCGTTTTTGTTAGGCCTCCAACTTCCTCTGGCCATTCAAGCTCTCTAACCCTAACGGTGGCTGGAGAACAAGAAAGTTCAAGCACTACGTCCAGGGTGGTGACTTTGGTGACCGGGAGGACAACATCAACAAGCTCATTAGACAAATGAACTAAGTGGTGTTTTTGTGAGTCTTTGCGGCGCACTGTTTCTATCCAGGGGAGGAGAAGTGAGGAGGTAGCTTCGTTGTTCTTCATGCTGGCACAAAATAATTCCGTAATCCCTTTACATCCATTGTATGCTCTATGCGCGCTTAAGCACTACCCTCATGAAGTATGATTGAAAATTTTCTCGACGCTCAGGCGCGGCGGAATGATGATCGTTAATAAAGCGGGTCTGATGGATTGTTGGTAGTCTTCCGCCGACTCCCGATGTTGTATAAAGCCGACATGGCCTTGAAAATCTGAGATTTTTTTATCTTCCCGCTACCATGTCCCAGCACCCAGCTATCGCCCAGATGCTCTCTGCAAATGCCCAGTGGGCTCAAGATGTTGAACGTCATCATACTGGTTTCTTCGCAGAATCGGCCAAAGGCCAATCTCCGCATGTTTGTATTTCCCACTGGAAAATGAATGATGACCTGGCTAACTTTGAACGATCTAGACCCTCTGGATAGGCTGCGCCGACTCAAGAGTTCCTGAATCCGTTATCACTGGTGCAAAGCCAGGTGATATTTTCGTCAATCGCAACGTCGGAAAGTAAGAGCTAAAATTTGACCGTGACGTTGCTTCCACTAACCCACGTTTTCCGCAGCCAAGTCCACCTCGATGATGATAATATGCTCGCTGTACTGACCTACGCTGTCGTCCATTTGGGTGTTGAACACGGTGCTTTGTTTCTTTCTTTCTTTGTCCTGCTGCATCCCAACATTTTTTGTCCCAGTCGTTGTCTGCGGTCACACCGAATGCGGTGCTGCCGCAGCGTGCTTTGGTGCTTGCTCCTCTGTCATTCCTGGCAAAAAACCGGTCACAATCGATCCTCATCCCCCTGATGCGCCTTTGAACCGCTGGCTCGCTCCTCTTACAACTCTGGCTGCAGGTCTTGGTATTTCCTCTGCCCCAGCGAAACAAGCTCTTCCACTTCTCGTCCGGGAAAACGTCAAAGCGCAGGTGAACAATCTCTGCTTGACTGATGTGATCATGAACGCGTGGGCGAACGGCAAGAGCCCCAAAGGCAAGGAAGTCTGGGTTCATGGCTGGGTTTACAACGTCTCAGAGGGAAGGATTCAGGATTTGGGGATCTCTCGCGGTCCCTACTCCAAGTGAAGGTTCAGATGAACCCATTTATAGATGCACATATAGATACATAGAATGTGATCCTATAAACTATTTGATTGACTTTGCAACTCTTTCACATTGACGACCATGTCGTCTCTGCCCAAGGACCAGCTTTTGGTCCAAATCGCCAGTTACAACACCAACTTGCAAGGTTCTAAAGGAGTTCCTCAAGATCTCGTCGACTGGCTTTCTCCGACTCTGCAAGTTTCCTCATTTTTGTCCCATTCGCCTCGAGGCCCCGACATTGTGGCTGTCGGTTTCCAGGAGCTTCTGCCATTGCACTTAGGGCGTACGCTCTGTTTCTTTACTAGAACCTACACACGGATATCCTAAATTACTTGCAGTCGCCGGAGCCTCCAAAGCTGTCATTGAACACCGCAGTTCCCATATTCTTTCACAAATTGAGGCACATTCTCCCCAAAAGGAAAAGTATTCACTTTTGGCAAAGATCGTTAATGTGGGCGTTGCCCTATTGGTATATGCAAAAGACGAAGGGGTTGCAAGAAGGGTCTGTGATGTACAGACGAGTTGGACAGGATGTGGACCATTGGTAACTATTTTGGTTCAGATACTGTTCACGATGACTTGTCTGACTAGCATACAAAGTGGATGGGGAATAAAGGCGGAGTGGGCATTAGATTTCGCGTTTCTGACGATGACGGAGGTCTAGGAGAAACTTTTACGTGAGCTCTCAATGTAAATCTCGAGTTTATTGCTGACCATAAGATGAAGCTTCGTATGTGCACATTTGACTGCCCACCAAGGATATCTGTCGCACCGCATCGCAGATTTTCATCACATTGTTGGGACTCTTCTCTTTCCTCCCCTTCCGACAAGCCAAGATACCTCACCGACAACTATATACTCGACATCACATCTTTTCTTCCTCGGAGACCTCAACTTCAGACTCGACTTGCCCAGCTCGCATCCAATGTTCAAGGACCCTGTGGCACACGTATCAGAAGCTTTGAAAGAATCTAATACACGAGAGACTCTCAAAGAGTTTGACCAGCTTCTAGTGGAACGCCGGAAGCGTACAATATTCGTTGGGTTCAGGGAGGGCGAGTTCTGGCAGTTCAAATGCAGCTACAAGTACCACCTTGGTGCTGTGGATCACTACCAGTAAGATTTACTAATTCTTGCTATCTTCAAGCTGTAACATTTTCTAGTACCAAGCGTATTCCTGCATGGACAGATAGAATCATGTACACGACTTATCTAGACTCTCCAAATGACCTAGAAACATCTCATATTCGCAACCTCCTCTACACCACGATTCTATCATATACAACCTCTGATCATGTATGTCATTTAGCTCTATTCCTTTCCGCTGGCTCTATCTAATATTCATTCCAGAAACCTATCGTTTCCTTACTCCTACTCCCTCCTCGTCCCACGAACTCAGATTCGTCGAGTTCGAAAGTTATACCCACTATTTCCTTGCCAGAATATTATATCCCGAAAGCTGACCCTCGAGCGACATTGAAACGATACACCGGTCGGACTTTGGATAGAATAGTAGGTGTCTGTTGGTGGATATTCACCCTTCTCGGAGCTGGCTCGGTTATTGTCGGGGTTTTCAACTGTTTCGTCGGACTTGGCACGTATAGGTGGTGGAGAACAAATCAGTCAGATCAAGTGTAACTTATCATGTATGACTTCACAATCCTCGTCTCTTCCGTTGCTATTGTTATTTTTCTTGGATATCTGGACACATCTGATATACGATATACATGCTGTACCTGTACATGCTCAAGTATTCAACGCGTATACACTTTATACGTACCCATTACATGTCGCCCGTTACACGTCGATACACTTTTTTTTCATGAGGATACTAAAGAACTTAACGATGAAATACTGAATGACGAAGTACTGGAAGGTCCAGCGTAGACCAACTGGCGGTTTGGGAGCTCGTCACTGCTAGTCAAATTCGATGGGTTGTAGCAATATTGTGTAAAACAAGCCGTGCAGAATTCCGAACGATTGACGGGATAGGCAGGAGGGAGCTTGGAACGCGCACGGTCCACAACAGCGCATTGTAAGCATCTACCCCAGTTCGGATCGGGGGAATTGGTGTTGGGGACGAAGCCACCGATGGTATTTTCGTAGGCTTGATTCAAAATGACCTGTGTCTCGTTGTGTTCATATGTGGTTTGTTCTGTAGGAGAGCTGCAAAAAGGGAAAACATCCAGGTTTGAAATACGTCGGTGTACAGTATTAGGGAGGGATCAGACTTACTTGGTAAAAGGCGCGTCACCCGTAAGTGGCGGAGCATTGGGTATCCAGATAACAAGGGGAGTGTCCGTGGAATTACAGCCAAAGAAGGTCGGTCGCAAGTTAAGACCCTGGGAGACGAAGTCGTCGGTAGAAGCAGGTATTTCCGGTAATTGTTGGTGCTGAGGCGTCCTTAGCTGTACATCTGGATAAGATTCATCAGACACTCACCGTTTCCTGAAGGAACGTGGAAGCTCTTTCCACGGTGAAGAGGAGAGACGATCCGCTACGTGACGTTCATGATTTAAGTTTGCAATTGGAAATATCAGGTCAAGGACTTACTCCGGCCAACTGTTATCAGTGTCTTCGCTAGCATCCATGGCGACAATGACATCTATCTCTCGTGCTTTGACAAGCAAAGGATTGAAGGGGATATTTTCGCCATTCGTGCCACCGTCAAGCAGATCTAGCTCGGGACTGTTGGAATCTACGAATGTGGAAGGTGCAATACCCTGGAGAGGGCTACCGAACGTCCCCGTTAGTGACAATGGATTACGATGAGGAATTAATCTCTCACTTTGGCCATTTAGATACCACAGCATTGGCGGGCGTTAACTCGTCGACGGGTGCTCCTAATAATTCTTGTAATACTTCAATTTCTTCAGCCTCAGCGCCGCCGGCTGCCAATACGCCCTACGACGTGTGATGCATATGAGCGTCCATGTTTTATATATAGATATATGTCTGGTTCAATCATAAACTCACCGGGAAGATATTTGAGCTGGTACCGATAACGAAACCTGCCTGATCAAAGCCGACAACGCATGAAGATTTGTTGACCGGAACTCCTTCGAACAGCGAGGTGCCAACGAATGTTAAATCTGCACCAGCCGAGATATCCGGATCGAATGAAGCCAATTCATAAGGAGAGACCTGTCAGCACGAGAAGTTAGATCAAGTTGTAAATAATGAAGTCGTCGCAGTACCTCCCACACGTTGAGACTCAGAACTGTGGTCCCAGTAGTACCGTTGAAACTACCATTAGTGTCGATTGTCACCAAGGGAAACGGTGCTTGCTTATTCAAAAAGAAAGCAGCCTGCTGTATGCTGCTCCAAAGCTGACCAGCACCATGAGATGAAGTGTCAAAGAAATTGGCATCATTTGTGCCATTCAAAAAATGGTATGAAAGTGCTCTGGATGCATGTCAATCTGTCGACCAAAGCATGAAGCAGAATTTGATGTATACCTGGCCCATCCATCTCCTATAGTAATGTTGCTAGGTATGATAACGAAGGATCAGAGACGAGCATTCAAGAATCTTGAAATACGTACAATCCCGCGGCAGCTTTCGCATCGATGCTTTGTGAAATCGCTTCATAGTACTCGAGAGCGTCCAGTAAGCCTCCAGGAAGAATCAGATCTTCATCCATTGTCCAGCCAGGTTGGGAGCCAAGCACCATATTCTGAGTAGCGGGGAAGTCGTTCATATAGAGGGAACCGGTAAGCCAGGCTCCCCCTAATGCAGTCAGATGGCGACATTCGAAAGTAGGGAGTGAGGTGATTTACCGGAAAGGCCGCTCAGATACGACGAAACTTGTAACAGTCCTCCGGTACCCGCTGCGACAGATGTAGCATTGCGGGCATCAATAGCAGAGATGACACCTGCACCGAATTGACTAGCCCTGTACCCTCCTCCGGAAAAGGCGACTGCCACCCGAGGAAAATGATTAGCAAAGACGGAGGTCTCGTATCCGATGGCAGATCCATCTCCCAACCATGATTTCCAATTTTGAGGTATAACCTGACTCTCTCTTTCAGAGATGTAACTCGTTTCCGATGGGTTAAGTTCTTGTCGATTGGCACTAAACGCGCGGACAAAGGAGATATCAGGGCATGTAGTAAAACTAGGTGCGTAGTCAGCCAGTGAAGCACAAGAGCCTACCGCCAGAAAGGCGCTCAGAGCCAGGGAGATTGAGAGGGAGGGAGCCATCCTGGGTGAGATTCGTCGAATGGTAATTCTGCTTTTATACGCATTGCAATTCGCCAGCGAAATGACTGTTTCTTAAATTGGATCACGAATTGATCCCCCTGGCGATTCTTAACTCACATCAACGTGTTTGATGTGAGAAAGATGGTAGCTCAGGCCGGTAAATCCTTTACCGCGTGCAAATTTCATCGGAAGCTGCTTCTGAGACGTCGGCGTCACGACAGGCCGCGCTGAAAGGCAGAATTGAAGATCCACGAGTGGCAGACATGAAGGAAAGATATTAATGGCATCCCGCATGATCAAGAGATGTTGAGGCAAGCAATTTGAATATCGTCTAATCAATAGAGCAGTTTACAATACAAGGGACCAATAAAACAAGAGCATAGAGTATGAAAGGTAGTAGTATGTACAGAGGAAACGGTGCCGTCAGTGTATCGACGTGTGCGTACTTAGGTGTATTTGGCAACAAAACAGAACCAGAGAGTGACAAGAGCTTACCAAATGAAAAGTTTTAAGCCCGGTGGACATCATTACTATATGCAGGCTTTCTGCCCCTATCGCGTCCAAGCTCTTCTTCATCCACCAAAGTTGGATCGCTCATATGCCCGCTCACATGTCCAGCTTCCTCCGTGACATTGTGGCGTCGTGGGAGCCGCACTAAACTGAGGAATATAAGAGAGATGGTCGCAGATGCGACTGACACGAAGAAAATGGTTCGTAGAAAGGTCGAGACGGTCTTCACAAATACTAAGCCGTATAGTGCAGGTCCTATGATTTGTGAACTGTATCGCGCCCATTATTCATGCGGAATGTATGGAAAGCTAAGGATATCTACGAACCTCAAAGCTTGAATCACGCTCAAGGCACCAAAGAGCCTCCCGGACTCTGCCCCGCCTCTCTGATTGTAAATCTCGAGGGCAACACTTTGTAATGCCGGGGAAAGACCAGATCCCAATGAACCTAGCATTGCGGAGGTAGTAAATGCGATAGGATGTGCGATAACGCCCATCAGAATGAAAGCAATGATTTCCACTAGCAGTGAAAACCTTGCGAGCCCCAAGTCGAAACCACTGGAGTGAGGCTCTGTGAGGCGTGAGGGAGAATCAGAACGTGAGCCAGAGGCCGTTGAAACCCTTGAAGACGAGGTAGATGTCGACGGTGACGTGTTAGATGCAGAGGAAAGGAGCGGTTCAGTCTCACTTGCAGGGACTCGGACGGGTTTCCGCTTAAAAAGTCTAATACAAACTGTTTCAAAAGCAATCAGTGAATCAACCGCGAGGGTATATCGGGAGGCGCACGCGGAAGAAGAACAGTCAAATGGAATGCTCGCGCAGAACCCACAAGGCTTAGCCAATATCCAAGCTTTGTGGAAATGAATTAATTAATGTTCAAGCGAAATTCGTTAGCAAAAGAAAACTTACTTGTTCCGAGCTCCAATTGAATGTAGCAGCCGCGTATTGGAATGTATAGGGATACGAACCCTGAAAGAGAGCTCGATAACCGTGAAGGAGAGCAGGAATGCATACTTACCATGACCGATACAGCAAACGCATAACTTATGGCAAGCAGAGCAAGGTTCCAGTCTCGCCGGGGTGGTTTGAGTGGATTACCCGGAACTGGAACTCGGATGGGGCTGAACACAGCTAGAGGACTCAAAAACGAGAATAGTCGCTTGACTCGAATGGTTGCACCACTACCTACACTATTTCTTCGGGATTCTGTCTCCTCTTGATATATTGCTTTGGATAACTGCATCTTCCGTTTGCTATTCGACTCAGGGATGATGAACCAGACCATGAGGGCGTACAGCAGATGCACACAACTACTCATGTAGAAGACTGAAATCGTCTGGCGAGAAAATCGGATTAAGAGTCCTCCGAGTGTAGGCCCAACAGTGAATCCCACAAAAATAAGCCCTAAGTTTACCGAAAATGTTCGAGAACTCGAGGAAAGGTCAGGATTAATCCAAGGTCGGACGACATTGACGTACCGTGTAGCCGGCGTCGTCGTGTCTGCGAGGTAGGCATGAATTACCGCCGCGGCAGTAGTAAAGCCTGAGGCACATTCAGATACAGTTTCGAAACAGCAAGTCAACACTTACCCCCCATCGAACCCTCGATCAGAGGACCCAGAACGAGGAACCAGTAGCCACCAGGTAAGAATTGAGAATAGAAATACACCAGAATGAAATTCGCATCCGTCAGCAACAGGCCAACTACTGAAATCCCCAGAGTAGTTGTACGACCGTGGCGATCCGAGAACTGGAAATGTCATGTTCAATCAGTCAGCCGTCATGAACAGATACTAAATTAATTCACAGAACTCCACCATCCAGTTGTAAGGCAACTTAGAATACCCATGGAGGTGGTCATGACTGCGCAATTAAGCTTTTTAGCACTGGACAGGACGAATGGAAGCCTTAATATTGACCTGCAGCGAGCTTGGCCACGGCAGCTTGGACTACTGGATCAGATTTACAAGTATTAGACGGTTCCCTCGTGGTTATGTCTATGGCTTGTGAAAGGGCTTCTGTGTCTTCATGCAAGTGGTGGAACATATTGATATCAGGGACTGACGGCAAAATTGGGCTTGACTCCATGCTAGAGCGCGTATGGTTGCCTGCAATCTCAGGCATGTGCTGGGTGCATGCCAGGTCAGTATAAATTTCAACTTTCGGCGCGAGAGTCGCGCTCATGGCTATACTAGTAATGGGAAGCATTACGAGCATCCTGTCGTATATACTATTATTATTATTCCTTGTGAATGACTGCTCGAATAACTAACCACATGGGGGATGGCTTCTTGTACCATGGCAGACGACTCTGTCGTCTCCTTTCAATATCCCCGTCTTCGTCCTCGCCGTCGGAATGACTTTCTTCAACCAATGTCTCATCTCGGCCATGATGAGGGTGAACTAGATTGTGGATCAGCTGAGTCTCTTCCTGGCTGATTGGCGCGTCTGGAAGGATCAAGTTTTCGCCGGGATTGACTGAAAGAGTTGCTGAACGAGAAAGGTCAGGCCTCACAGAGGATTGGTGTCTGCTCCTCGACATGGAGGGAAGAAGATAAGGGCTAGTACGATGAGCTCATGAACTCGTCGTGTCTATAAACCTAGCCGGATGATTCGTCTCACGGCAGAAAATGGAATAAACTGGATTACCGAGTTTAGTAATACCGCGCTTCCGTGACTGTCATCATGGTCAGCTCAGCTCTTCTCCCCTATCGTTCTCTCAATTGCTAATGAATTAGTTTCATCCAGTCTCAAACAGTAGATATTCCGCAGTCTGTCAAGGATTCATTAAGAAAATTCAGATTTGCCCGTAGAAATGAGGGCAGCGCAGCGATTGTTATCAAGATCAACAAGGCAAAGCTCATTTTGGAGGAGGTCGAGCAGTTTGATAACATAAGTATAGAGGAGCTGGCCGAAGGTCAGAATAAGACTTTTTCTTCTACAAACGCTCATCAAATGGTTCAGAGCTGCCCGAGAATAGCCCACGCTATGTACAACTTTTTCTTCGTCCTATGTACTAATACTATTACTAATTCTTCCCTGCGTACGCAGGTGGTACTCAGGTCCGTAGTAGACCACATTCTACTTTGTCATCTTCACTCACCTGCAATTCGTCAGCTATGCTCTCACACATTCAGACGGCAGGACGTCATTTCCTCTTGTCCTCATAAATTGGGCTCCTACGACTAGTGAAATCGGATTGCTTACTCTGCACGCATCGGCGCTGCTCAATTTCCAAACGACTGTAAGATCCTTCTCCGGTTGATTGTGAATCAGCAGCTCAAACTTTCGTTCAAGGCGGACGTCAGCAAGGTTATCGAGGTGAGAGATGGTGCAGAAGGACTTACGGCAGACATTGTCAACTCCAAGCTGCTCGGAAAATAGCTTACTACGGGTATTATCTATTGTCCCAAAGAATGAACTTGTTCCCAGTATTCAGGAACGTGTAGATCACAAGCTCTGGAAGGACGGCATTTTCACAAGCTTCAGGGCCTACCTCGGACGCTCTCAAAGTTAATCATGTACCAGACAACTTTATCGACCGTGAGATCAGGAGTTTGTCGCTGAAGTGCCGACTGGAGAGGCATATTAGACTCCGAGTTCGCCAAATTTTTGATAAGAAACCTAAGCAATGAGTCTATGACAGACGATTGAAGAAGTACTCACTTGGTTTGTATGATAGATGGATAGTCTTAAGAGTAGATTTGATTAGCCAGTGCACCGCGTCGCGAAATGAAATTGAGGACTCAGAATGTTGCGGTCACGAGGCCCGTTCTCTCCCCAACATCCATGTCCAGCGCTCAAGCTCAAGCTCCAGCACCAATTCATCTTCTTCGGTCTCATTTGTCTCCTGTTGCTGCGATCTTCGTTTCCAAAGATAATGAGCGCATCTACTCTGGGGACGCGTCAGGTCATGCTTGCATCACCTCGACTCGGACGTTGCGCGCTACCGCGTCCTGGAAAGCCCATGATGATGGTTTTCTAGGAATAGAAGAGTGGGAGGATGCCATTATTACGTCCGTCAGCTCGAATCTTTTGCACAAATGGACATGATTTCCACATCATAACCCTAGACACGGAAGAGACCACAAACTTCACGTTTGGAACCGACCCGACAACCAATCCAACAGCTCTGACATCGGCGGCTCCGCTGCTTTACCCGATCTTTCTGTTCCAAGCATAAGGTTCTCAATGGACGTCAATGCTCTGAACTATTGCAGGTTTTCTCTCCTGTCGAATTCTATTATTGCTTCTTCTTCCGTATCAGAAAACTTACCATCTGCAAGCACGTCTCAAGTACCCTTGTCGCAGAATTTCCATGCGCTTATTGCTCTGCCAAATTTGGTTGAATCTTCCGAGGTATATCATTCAGAGAGACATTGATGTGGATGCTGACTGATTGTTGGATCGCCGCCACTCAGGCGGACATATGGCAAATACCTTCTTGCAAGAGGTTACACGCAGCAATCGGAAAACGAGCTAAAACATTGCCTTTCGACGGAGACGGCAGGAGCGGGGAAAATGCTACGGGTGCTTTCTGCTGTACTTCCTGTATATACCGTACACTGATTGACTGGCAGGTATTATCATGTCATTACACATTTTCGAACAGGAAGTATCATCGTCATCTACTGACTCGTCCTCGACGATTCTCCCGGAACTACGAATACTCATAGCCTACGAAAGCGGGACTGTCACACTGAGGCGTTATCCTATCGATTGTAAGAAGCCTGTCTCTGTCGAGGGCAAGGGATGGGAAGTTATTTGGGAGACGAAGCTACATCAGGAAGCCAGTACGTCTGATTTTGTAGCTGTAATCTGGCTAGATCTAATGGGTATCTCAGTCATGGCCATGAAAGTCTCTAACGACAATAACCTCGCGCTCACAGTTTCTGCAGATCATCTAGTAGGTCGATATGATCTGACGGTGAGAAGATATCCACGACGCAGCCTTACTGAACATGAAGTTCATTCCTTTAAAGAGTCCCACCAAAGAAGGTTGTGTTATCAATCGCACTAAACATCCGGGAAATGGCTGTGTGGCAATCCATGATGATGGACGCGTCTGTGCAATTGGGGGTTGGGATGGAAAGTAAGTTTTGGTCTGCATTTTTGTTAACATTTTTTGAACCCGACTCGTTGCCTCAGAGTCCGTCTTTATTCTACGAAAAGCTTCAAACCGCTCGGCACTCTCAAATACCATAGAGACGGCTGTCAGGCGTTGAGTTTCGCTACATCGATTAGTGTAGATTCAATTCCTCCGCAAGACGACGACGACGATGACGATATGCTGGACGAAGATAAAATTAAGCGAGGTAGATGGCTCATAAGTGGCGGAAAAGACAAACGCATCGCGATTTGGGAATTGATCAGTTTCGAGAGATCATGAGTAGGAGAGCCTCTTGCTTGGCGTTGGTTTTACCTTGCGATAGTAGAAGTCTGCTACTACAGACCACTCAGGGATGCAAATTCAGATTGAAATCTCAGAAACGTGGGTCATTTGGTTCTCAATGAGAGCAAGTCAATTAGAGTCGACGGCCAGGGAGTAGTGCGGATGTTTGCAGCGCGGTAACGTGCCGCGGCTGTGTGGCGCAGTTCTTTCCATTGAGTCAATGTCAGCACTTGTAGAGCATCCCACGGCGGTTCCATAATGACGGAAATCTCTACTTCGGAAAAGCTGTATGTTGAAAACGCTTTCCCTATAAATACGAGCTCACTATCTAAGCGTACGCCTAGGCAAGCGAAGCGCGATGAACGAACTCGAAAGCTATGGGAGGACCCATTCTACGCCGATTTCCCTCATCTGTACAGGGAGATCAATATCCCAAACTCATGCATGGCCTACGGATGCACGATTGGAGACGGATGGAAGCCGCTCATCTATGATCTTTGTACCCAACTCGTCCAGCTTGATGCAGGAGTTGTTTTTGATCAGATTAAGGAAAAGTTTGGTGGATTGCGGGTTTATTACAGCTTTGATAAGACTTCGACCGGACAGAAACCGACAGATTCACAGGTGGAACAGGTTAAGACATTGGTGGAGGAAACGATTGGCAAAGCCGATGCTACTTGCGAAACTTGTGGGGCTGCAGGAACTCTGCGAGAGACCAAGCGTGGATGGTTATTCAACTCCTGCGACTCGTGCGCAGAGAAAAAGGGTGTCTGACGGTGCGCGGAACGCTTGATGGTCATCTCATTCGCATCTGTGGGGTGCAGTGAACTCAGATTTTGATGTTCGAAAGATGTAGTCATAATGGTTCATTTCATTATCTTTCTTATCTGTTTGCCGGTGCAGCTGTACTCATGCTACAGGTCCCGACAAGTCTACGAACCGATTCCGAGCTCTTCCGAATTGAATTCCAGGGGAACTTAAGATTTGCACGATAGGCCCAAGAGCAGAGGCAGGGAATTGAACAATGCGCCTGAGCTGTGGTTCGTGCGGAGATGCTCCGGATGCTTGCGCAGGTTCATCCTTCATCCACTTATTGAACGCTGTGCAGTGGACAGCATCTCCGTTGCGATCAAATACCAGTCAATCAATCACCCGGTGCTTCTGGGACATACTCTCACAAGGAGGAGTGTTTGGGGGGAAGATATAGGGTGAGCAGTGTTTTCATCGAATTACATGACGGCGGCGCGATGTTACGCTGTTCAGTGTTATGAGGAGTGAAAAGGATTAAATTATTGAGATTGTAAACAGCGAATGCACGTCTACGCAAATCAGAGACTATCGAGTGGTATAGGATAGATGCGATGCAATTGTCCGGAACTACCAATCACCGTGTCTTCAACCGCTGCTGACGAGTGAGCTGTGAAAAGGTTTTTGTGGTCAGAAAGGTAATACAGTTCAAGACGCTGGAGCTTACTCTTCTTCTCTTCTTCAGTCTATAAGAAAGCGATGTCAGTAGACGAACTATGCTATAAAACAATCTGACTCACTTATGCTTCTTCATCTTCTTTCGTTTCTTCCTTTTCGTGCTATCCAACCTCACTTCCTGAAGCTCCTTATCCAACCGTTCTTGCAACCCTACTCTTTCCGGTTCTAGGTTCATATCTAATCCTATCCGTTTCAGAGTCTCCTCCCACATGGTAGTGGCGCCAGCACGATTCATGGTCATTGCTCTTGAAAGAGTCCGCGCGGCTTCTGCGTCACTGACTGCTGCAGTCTCTGGTGATATTTCTGGAGATGACGCAGGCGCAGAAGGAGGTGAAGTCAGAGAAAATATACTCGTTGGTGGCGAAGAGTACATTATGGACGGCGGATTGGAAAGTAAAAGAAGGGGGCGGTGCAGAGAGAAAAACTGGTGGAGTTTAAAGTCTTTGTCGCCAATGACTGGGTGAGTAGAAGGTGCAAATTCCGTAACGGCTGAACGTGCCAGAGTTTCTCGTCTAGAGGAAGAAGAAACTACAGAAGGCTCTTCCGTAGCCTTCACTGCCTGGTTTCCTGAGCCATTACTAGGTGAATCCGGTCGGTCGACGTTGCTGGACTTCTTCGGGGCAGCAGGGGCAGAAAGTGGTTTAGTAGAGTTGAAATATCTGCCGCCACCTGCTTTAGAAGAAAAGTATGAGGAAGTTCTGCGAGATGCAGGGGATTGTAAAATGCGAGTCCAAGAGGTCATTAACGGTTACTGGGCTGCGTCGCTGCAGCCAGTGAGCGATAAAGAGGTCAAACACCGAAAAAAGACCAAATTGGAAACTGACTGTGTTATGTAAGCCTGTAAATCGGCATTCAACGGCCGACACCTTCGGTCAAAGTTTCGGGCCAATACAATCTCTGTTAGCCTCCTCTCGAGTATTGAACTCTTCGAGCTTCATTTGCACGAGTCGGATCTTTGGTACACACTGAGTTCACAGAGGGATGCAATTGCGAACAACTCACCTCTCCGGCAAGACAAAATCTTTGCGCGATAGCTCTGAGAGCTGTCAATGTAGACGTTCAGGAAAGGGACCTATAGTTATAACCAATTGCAAGGCTATACTTGCTATCAGTCCTCATGTCACTATCGATAGGTTAGATGAACGGGATTACATATGTTGGCACCTTTCTTCGCGTACGCAAAACGTACGGTCTTCATGTTTTGGATTAATCTGAGCTCGGTTCTGCCTCGTAACCCTGGATACACTCGACGTGTTGATCGAGAGTGCTTAGTTTATGCATATACGCAGGCAAACGCACGAAAGCCCTCGAAATTTACATAGACCCGCTTATATTTTAGTACTTACTCCTGTCAGGACTTAGAGCGTAAATTGCAAGCTAAGAACGCCAAGCTGTACACAGTCATGTAAGTTACCTATGGCTGAAAGGACATTGGGCAAGCGTCGTGAAAAGATTAATTCCATATCGCATATGGTGGCTGGCTGCGCGAACATCAATCAAGGCACAAGGCGGGATTCAGATTCAAATCCGACACGTGTTCGGCCTCCGCGCCGCTGGGCGGCCTGTGAAATCTCAGATCATATACGATTTCTCGTACCACCACCACCACCATCATCATCATCTGGGCTCAGGAATCGAGCTCGACGCTTTAAACGGCGGCCAAAGCTTGGTTCTGAGACATCAAGGACAGTTGCCAAGGCCCAAGGCTTCCATACCAGATCGGGCTTTCCACCGTGCATCACGTCCACCGGTTTTTTTCTCACAACTTTTATTGGAACACTTGTTCGCTTTCTAGTACGACATTAATTGGGCTCCTTCTAACCTTGGCTGGGTAGAAAGATGCCTGAATATGTCTATGCGCTTCATGACTTTGCGCCCGAGAACGATGATGAAGTCTCGTTCAAGGCCGGGGAGAGAGTAGAAGTCCTGGAAAAGGACGAAGCTTATGGTGACGGATGGTGGCAGGTACGTATTCGCTTACTTCCTCCTTTACTATGCTCGAACGATCATGGCTTTCTTCTAAAGGGTCGCAATCTCGCTGGCAAAGTCGGGCTTTTCCCGCAGAGTTATACTGCCCCTGCTCCACCAGAACTTGAAGAAGAAACAAAGCCTGTTACTTCGACCACCCCGTCTCTTAAGCCCCTGAGTGAAGAGGCCGACTCTGAATCATCCCCCGCGCAGGCTCCTCCAGCAATCTTTGTCAATGGAAACGAAACAGGCGACGGAGAAGTCATGAAAGCTACACTGACAGACGTGCAAAAAGCTATTGAGCAGCTCGGAAGAAATCGGGCATCTTCTGTGGATGGCGACGGCGCCCGCAGCTTCAGTTTTGCAAGTACAAGGGACCGCGACACTGATCGTGAGTCCGAAACAGACTATGATCTCAGCGACACAGACAATCCCGAGTTTGGCGATGAAGGTCATCACAAGAGTACCCGTCAACGACTGGCTGAAAAGGCGCGGAAAGCCGTCGAAGAAGCTGAGAAATTGGAAATGATGATGGGAGGAATGAGCGCGGGCAATCGGTCCAGCGCTCCTCCAATCGCTGTTGAACTGAGCGATGAGAGCGAAGGCGAGGAAGATCTTGAGGAAGATTATACTCATACTTCGAGTTTCCTACGCCGTCATTCCGCCATAGAAGAGGAAGATGAAGAGGCGGAAACCGAAGGAAACGGGACGGGAACCGCACCCTCTCAAACCCCACAGGCTCATCAGGAACTTACTCTCCCAGAACAGGAATTAGACGAGTCTGAAGCACCAACTGCTACTGCTCCTTCTTTTCCTGTGCTGCCGCCACCTTCTGACTCGGAATCGCCTGACAAGAAGTCGGTCTCATTACCAACTCCAGTTTCTCCTGGTTTTGCTCATCCTGATTCTACTGTCACCTCTAGTACCGTGACCGCTGCATCGACACCTCCAGTGTTTCAACCGCTTCCCGCTCCGTCACCTCGGAGTCCGTCGCCTCTTCGGGATTCGGTTTCACCCGCCCTTGTAGGTTTACCCTCTCCCACAGCTTCTTCGTTTCACAGTAGTGGGCGTGGTCAGCACAATAGCCTCACTTCCTCTTTGCGTTCGTCTACCGCTGCACCTACATCCAACGAGGCCGAGTTGCAACCTTCTTCAAGCCAAGCGAAGGAGAAGGATAACACTGATAACGAAATGGTCAATTCGGAGAAGGAGAAACCGAACGAAACGGCATCTTCGGACAAGTCAAAGGGAAAGACTCACCCGTCAGAGTGGACCGTAGAGCAAGTCATTGAATGGATTCGGTCCAAGGGGTTTGGAGAGGATGTCTGCGAAAAGTTTACTGAGCAAGAGATCACCGGCGATGTTCTTCTTGAACTTGACGTCAATGTGCTCAAGAACGAGATCGGTATCATGGCGTTCGGCAAACGCGTCAGGATAGCGAACGCGATCGCCGACCTGAAAAGGCCTCCGAGTTCTGTCGGCGGCTATGACGGTGAACAAGATCATGGACCTCCATCATCTTTCCCTGGTATGCAGAGCGTCCATGTGCACGGGATGTCCCCTCAGTTGTTCGCTCAGCAATCACCTCATTCGCTTAATTCTCAGCCGTACTCGCATCCACATTCCACTCATTCGCGGACCCAGTCGCAATCGCAATCACATCACTCGTATCCCGGAACTGTAGGTTCCATCGGTGGATACAGGGACTCCCGAGATTCTTACGGATCCGCCGGTATGAATGGAACTCTGATAGCTGCGGCGGGATTGATCTCCCCGGAGAGCGCGCCTCATACGGGCGACATTCCTGGTACGCCCGGCTCACCAAGGACTCCGGTAATGATGGACGATGGCTATATTGCGGACGGGCAGAGAGTGGGACTGGGCTTGGTAATAATTTCCTCGTCCTGGACTTCAACTAAAGATACTGATTCTGTTCTATTACTACTTCTCAGAAGGCTCGACCGGCTAACTTGATGCTTTCGCCTAGCGATAGCGCATTGAACACCAGTGTTGAGACTGAGGAGGACAGAGCTGCGTTGAGCGAAGTGAGTTCTGTCTTTTTGCAAGCCGCGACCTTTATTCTTACCAATCATTCAAGGGTGAAACACCTAGTATTGCAGCTGCTAAACATTCGCGAAGGAAACTGTTCGGTCGTTCGCATGATTCCGCCGCTTCTGGGAACTCTGGCAAGGGGTCGAAACACTCTTCGCTGAAAGAAGCGGCTTCCCCGATCTCCTCCCCCACTGCAGATTCGAAGGAGGAAGATGGGAAGGACAAGGAAGACAAAGAAAAAGCAAAGGAAGGCGTCGCAATCCCACGTACACACAGTCGATCTCGAAAGAGTCTCGATGCAGGAAAATCTGGGGAACGATTGAGTATTTTCGGCGGTACATTCCCCAGTATGAGTGGGAAAGGGAAAACAAGGAAGCCTCCGCCAAGGTATTCAATGTGAGTTTCTGTTTTTCGCTGCAACCTGTTATTATACGATTAATATTTGTTCAGTGCCAGCGACGATGTTACCTCTCCCCATGACAAGGCAGCAGCTTCGGGCGGATCCTCCTTCCATCTTCCTCGCTTCAGTACTGGCCCCAGGAAAAGCTCTACTTCTGGTCGTCCAGGATCTTCCAGTGGTTACAAGGATAAGGGTAAAGATGGCCTGTTGTCTCCAGAAGGTTCCAAGTCAGGAACTGTTCGAGATCCAAGCTTACTGCGCAAGCGTACATCCTCGTATCCAGGTCCAGGTTCGAGCTCGACTTTGACGGAGAAGAAACATAATACGGATGAAAATGGAAATGGGAATGCTAATGGGAATGGGCATGCTAAGGACGGGAGCAATGAGAGTGGACCTTTAAGCCCATTGAAGCCCGGTCAGAGCATTCTGGATCAAATTGGTGAGCCGGACCATTTCGGATGGATGAGGAAGAAGGGAGATCGGTATAACAGTTGGAAGATGCGGTACTTTGTACTCAAGGGGCCGCATATGTACTGCTTGAGGAGTGACAGCCATGCGGTGAGAATCTGATTTTTTTCGGTTTCCCCGAACGTATATGTTGACAGAGTTTGGTTTCCAGGAAACTAAAATTAAAGGGTACATCAACATCATTGGGTACAAAGTCACCGTGGACGAGAATGTGAACCCAGGGAAATATGGATTCCGGATCGATCATGAGAATGACAAGTCCCATTATTTCTCTAGCGAGGAAAAATCCATCATTAGGGATTGGATGAAGGCAATCATGAAAGCTACGATAGGGAGGGACTATACAAGTACGGAGCTCTCATTGTTATTCGGCGGAGAGTTGACCTTTTGTAACTTCCACAGAACCCGTTATTTCCTCCGTGAACATACCCACAATTCCACTTATGGTTGCGCAAGCCATGAACCCTGCTCCTCGTCCACCGTCTCCCACTGCTCGGGATGCCACTCAGAAGGCATTGCGCCGAGAAAATCCCAATCAGCTATCAAGTCGTGATGCACGCGTATTGATGGGTCTTCCGACCGACAGCGATTCAAAGGATGACCGAGTGAAGTTGGAGTCATTCTTCCATTCCACTACGCCTGCAACGGTCACCCCTGCTTTAGGGGAAAAATCGAAGGCTGCTACTCCTCCGAGACCATCCAGGGAAGCCAGAAGAGCCAGCGTCTCTCAAGGCATGGTAAGTCATCTTGCCCTTCGCAGCAAGCCATCTTTATGCTCAACGTGCAACTCCACTTTCAGAACGTCCCTATAGATGACGGTCTCATTGAATGGGCCAACTCTTACCTCCCAGCCTCCCTTCAAATAACCGACACTAGCGGTTCAATCTGCGGCGGATTGACGATCCTTCGTCTGGCAGAAGCCATCAAAGGCCGTCCTTCCTCTCCCCCTGTCCCAGATTCTGCTTTCCCTACAGACCCAACAGACGATAAACTCGATGGTCTGTTCAGGTTATTTGACTTTTTATTGGATAATGATGTGAAGATGGGGAGTGTGAGTATCAACGACATTAGACAAGGGAAGAGGGATAAGGTATTGCAGCTTTTGAAAGCGTTGAAAGCTTGGGAGGATAAGCGAAAAGCGCTCGCTCATAGTATAGGCCGATCTCCTGTACAAGCAGGTGGTTTCATTGCACCAGCTTATGGGTTACCACTTTCTACTTAGATTCTCTTTCTGTCGGCGTGTTTTGATGTTTTGATGAAAGGTATCTCCTTTATCTTAGGGCACTTCCAGTCTTGCTTTTTCATCCTCAGTCGTTAATTTGCGCGCTACCTCTCTCATAACACTTTTTCGACCCCCGCACATTTATATTTACCTCCCTGTGCCGCCCAACTCTGTCCCTCCTCTTCTCTTTTTTTTTTACTTAACATAACTATTTGTATCGGCTAGTTATCAATCTGCTCTCCTTTTGCATTATGGCGGGTTTTTTACACGCGGACTTAGTCTCTCGTTAACTCTGTATTTACAAGCGATTCTTTTCTTTTAGGGCCTCTGGGTCTCGGATATCCTGATTTTTATAAACACATTAGCCAGGTTTTTAGTTTAAGCTGGTTCTTCCGGTGGCTTCCTTTGTCGTGCGCTCTAGGTAGGCCGCAGAATTATCTACCCCGCGCGGCCACCGATCTGACTTGCATGCCTGCAGTCCCTTGCCTCATGAACCATTATCATCGAGCTTTGAGTGCGGCGTGTGGTGGCAAGTATCCCGAGAACCGTTCTAGATTCAGCGCCAGAGTCGGGAGCGCTTACTTTTCGTTTCTTTTACTTTTGCATGCCATTTCCTGAGATTGAGATAGTAGATGCGATAAGTTACAAATACACTATACAGATGGATTCGTATAAACGACATAGATGAATGCATAAGACGTAAATGCGTGCTGGGTATGATGGAATGCGAGGAGAAATGCAAGAAAGCAATGCGAGTAAATATCGATGAAAAAAGAGTAGAAAAAAGAATGGAAGGAAGAAAGAAGGAAGGGAAGTGGGGAAAAAATGCAATAAACCACCATACAACCAGCCTCTATCCCGACCCAACCCAACCCAACCCAACACCGATCAACCTTCCTCAATCCCATTCAAGTACCGAACCACATCTTCCATACTCGGGCGCATCATCGGATCACCGTCCCAGCAACTCTCCAATACCCCTCTGAACGTCTCTACATTCCCAAGCATTTCCGGACTCGCAGCTGGCGCCTTTGAGACGAACATGCGTCCGAGGGCACCCGACAGGTCGGAACCCCTTGAGGGCAAGACACCTCGGAGGATGTCTACAGTGACCGAGTAATCGTTCTTGCGGTGTGGATATGGAAGACTGCCTGTGACAATCTGAAAGACCGAAAAAAGGCGCAATTGGTTAGGGTGGGAATCGATAACGCAGCTGCGCGAACCCACCTCCAAACAGACCGACGCAAACGCATACACATCGCTTGCGGTGGTCACCCTCGGAGCGCTCCTCTCACCTCCTGCTCTCCCGGCAGCAGCCTCTCTTTCCTCGCTCCTTCCTCCACTTTTCAGTCTATCGTCGTCATCATCATCATCATCCTCGACAAGCGCCAACACCAACTCGGGCGCCATCCACCTCGTACTCCCAGCAAAAAACGAAGACGACGTCGAGCGCGGCTTGCTTCCTTCATCGTCATTCGCAGATCTCGACAAGTTGGCCAAATCTTCCACGACTTTCGACAGACCAAAATCCGTGATGACCGCTTTTCCATGTCCGTCGACGAGGATATTGCCCTGTCGGAATAAGTCGAATACTTTTTAGTGAATCACAGTGCGACGAAAAAACAAATCCACTATGAAATAATGAGGACCTACCCCCTTAAGGTCACCATGGATCACCGGAGGCTTGAAATGATGCAGGTACGCGACTCCCGAGGCTACCTGGGTCAACTTTTAATTGCACAAAAGTCCCGTCAGTACCCCCATGGCGTACAAACTCATACCAAATCCCACGTACCAACCCCAACCGATCCGCCTCAGGCTTCTTCTTCAAATAACTCGAAATCGTCCCATTATCGCACCACGCAGATACCATGCCGATACTCGTCGAGGTCTGCACGATTCCGTACAGCATGGCGAGATTGCGGTGACATAGTTGGTGCCAGGTGAGGAGTTCGGCTTGGAGACGCTGCGCAGAAAGAACGGACCGTGAGAGAGAGTAGAGGGAGGTCAATGGTTTCTGTTTTCACCTTTAGGAGTTTTTCGCGTACGCCTTGGACCATGACTTGACGGAGGTATTTGATCGCGACCTTGATGTCGATGAATACACGTCCAGGAAAATAAAATAAGAGAAGACAAACCATCCGTTGTTTCCTCTCAACTATATCGAACCACTTCCCCATCCAGACATCACTAAAGGCTCCAAACGCAACCGCATGTTGACCTACAACTTCGACCTGCAAAAATGGTAAACAACGACGGGCTAAAGTAGAGCTGTCTGACAAATACCTCGTCAGTCAAATCACTCAACACAATATCCCTCTTCAATATCCACATCTTCTTCATCCGATCAAAACTAAACTTTTGCCTACACTGCTGTTTGAGACGACTATAGTCGATGTAGTTGCATCGGAATTGGTTATACGAGGAGATGGATTGGACGATGGAAGAGAGAGAGGAGAAGAAGATCTTTGGACCGGAAAGTTCTGGGGTGCCGTTGTTATTGTGAACACCATCGCCGTCGGAGTGAGGACTGTCAACGGTTGCAGAGACAGTGTCAATTTCAGTGGCAAGTTGTTGGAGGATATCGCTCGCTGCAGGATCCTTGGTATCGCCCGAGTCGCTTGACTCCGACTCTTTCCAAATAATCTGATCGAGCTCGAGTACAGGGGTCTTGAGATCCCGATGGTGGATGAACACCTCGGAACGGCGACCAAGAGGCACGCTGGAGAGAACCATAGCGTTCCGGAGGTGAATATCTAGTTCCAGCTCGTTACCAACTTGGACAAAGGGTGGTATCGCTTCTCTGACATGATTGTCCTCGTTGCGCAAGATATACAACGCCAGTGTTGGGAGTATAGGAAAGAAACAATCGAATGATTCAGATTCCCTAGAATGCACATTGAGCAAGACGGGATAATCCAACAAGAAACAAACGCTTACGCAACACCACCTCCGAAGCTCTCATCCAGTACACCGAAACAACACTCTGGCAGGATAAACTCTCGATCTTCCTCGACAGCGACACCGAGATAGATCTCGGTTTCTCGACAATATTGCCAGCAATGTCTGTTCAATGCACCAAGACAAGAGTCTCTCCGGATCGACCACGAAGTATGGGCATGATTATTAGCGACTGTTTTGAACGGATACGGCGGAGAATGTTCGGGAGGAACGGGAAGGTCCTGGCTATAGTTATACAGCCTCATATCCCATACAGGGGTCTGGAAAAACTTGCAAAAGGTATCCAAGACGGTCTGTATGCGGACTTGTCGGATGAGAGGACTGTATACGGACAGGACCATGCTTCCCTTGGATCCAGGAGGATGAACGTGACTGGTACTCTTTTTAGCAGATAGCTGGAAATCTTTGGGTTCCAAGAGTTCCTTAAGAAGTTCCCGATAGTGAGGACTATTCCTGAATCGTAAAAACACGAAGAACTTGATAATAGTCGACAGATCGTCTGGGGTGATAGGAATGCGGGTAGTAGAGACGTGGGTATCGGCTGAGGAAGGGTATATCACATCAACGAGCTTTTGCAAAGCTTCTTCTGCTTGTGACTGAAGGACAAGAAAAGCGCGCTCGGCCTTGTCGTAGGCTGCGCGCGAGTTGGAAGACGCGACGCAACTAAAGTCGTGAAACATGGAACGGACGGGACCGAATTCGGAGACGGAGGTTTTTTCGCGTAAATCGGAAGAGTCGACATCGTAAATGTGAAGCCGTGGGCTGTGAACATGATCGCTACGGTTATGACCGCTATAAGGAAGTTATAGAGGTGATTTGGAGAGAGATGTAGTAAGACTGACAGCCAGAATCTCCAAAAGAATGGAGGAATGTAATGAGGAACGTCGAAATTCATCCTGGAGACTGTTGAGCATGAATGAAAGCTGTAGATAAGAAGAGAGCGTACTAATTTGGTAAAGTGATCATGGGATTGCTGGATGCTGTGGAACGCAAGACAGAAATCCAGCTTGATTGATGGGGGAGTGGGTTGGTTGGAGTAGTCTAACATTTTGATATTTATGCAGGCAAGTGCTGTGAACATAGTCCGTCTGGACCTTATGATATCATTATAGCTCAGCATCACGTGAACAGAATTGCCTATAAAAAACCTTTTTTTTTCTGTACCTTTTCTCAACGCAACCTTTTAGACAGTGCCCGACCTTAACAGCTTTCAAACGCTAGGTTGAGGCGATTCGGTTAAGCGGAGAAGGATTTTAGATTGGTTAATAGAACTCACTCGCTCTCTTTTTCAATGGCGCGGTGAGTGTCAGACCCTTCGTACATTAGAAAATTTGTAAAAAAAAGTGTAGTAGTTTGCAAAATTGAATACTGTGACGTGTAATCTACGTGACACTGAGATAGCTCTTACTTTTAACGCTACACCGCGTGTACTTTTCTCACTTCACCTACTTTAAACATGTTCATTATCAACTGGTTCTGGGACGTTTTAGCGCAACTTGGTCCGTATTCAAGCCCTTCATTACCTGTCTCAATCTTCAACACGTATATCTAGGCTTGCTGCACAAAAACGCCAAGATTCTATTCCTCGGTCTTGACAATGCTGGAAAGACGGTGCGCAAGTTGCTTCCACAACGAGTTCATACCGTTAACATGTTATCAGACCTTGTTGCACATGCTCAAGAACGACAGATTAGCTACCCTCCAGCCTACTCTTCACCCAAGTTCGTCTACTACTCTTCCAATCCATACAACTCCTTACACTGCTTTCTCAGCTTCCGAAGAATTGGCTATTGGAAACGTCAAATTCACCACCTATGACTTGGGAGGTCATCAGCAGGGTATGTCCAGCCTTCCAACTCCATTCCTCCCACTAATACAGCCTCTCAGCCCGTCGTCTCTGGAGAGACTACTTCCCCGAAGTCGACGGCATTGTTTTCCTGGTTGACAGTGCCGACTTTGAGCGATTTTCCGAATCCAAGGCAGAGCTCGACGCTCTCCTTGCCATCGAGGAACTTGCCAAAGTGCCTTTCCTTATCCTCGGAAACAAAATCGACGCACCGGGTGCTGTCAGTGAGGAGGAGCTCAGGCATAACCTTGGCTTGTGGCAGACTACTGGAAAGGTGCGTCACTATAAAGCTGCCATTAGACCCCTTCTAACGAGTAGCATATCTACAGGGCAAAGTTCCCCTCACTGATATTCGACCTATCGAAATTTTCATGTGCTCAGTCGTCCAGAGGCAGGGTTACGGTGATGGTGAGCTCTTTCTCTTCCATTTCTATCCACATCTGACCCGTTTCTTTAGGTTTCCGATGGATATCACAATACGTGAGTACTGCCTCTTCAAACCGTTCCTCAACTCACATTTCTATTTGCAGATTTAAACTACCTACTCTGGCCGCTATTTAGAATACTGGGTGTCGTAGTCTAGTTTCGAGGCGTTTAAGTACTGTACACGTTGAAGAGAGCCGGATCCTCATATGATTACCTGTTTTCATGTTCACTACTTCCACGTCCATAATCAATGCATTTTCTTTCCGCAATGTCCTCCTACTCTCAGTCTTTATACGCGTCGGCCTCATTCTTTACAGTGAATGGCACGACGCCAGGTCATTAGTGAAATACACCGACGTCGACTATCGCGTCTTTACCGATGCCGCCCAGTTTCTCTTACATCCTGGCCCAGGAAACAAAAATAGGGCTCAAGGTCCTTTCGGTGGTGGATATGGAGAGTAAGTTTATACTCGTATCAGAGCAGAACATCGCCAACAAACGTCTTCCAGTCCATACAGCAGAGAAACGTACCGCTACACCCCCCTCCTCGCACTCGTCGTCTCACCCAACGACTGGCTCCATCCCTCATTCGGTAAATACCTCTTCGCCGCATGCGACATACTCAACGGTATCCTCATTTACGCCCTCCTCCTCTCTCCTTCCACTGGCATCTTACCCAAATCCTCCCCATCCCCATCTCGAAATCGAAGCGCGACGCTGTACGCCGCTCTGCACCTCCTCAACCCCATGGTCTTCTCCATCTCCACCCGGGGCTCGTCAGAAGCGATTCTCTCCTCGCTCGTCCTCCTCACGCTGTACGCGGCGCTGAGAGGTCGGTGGAATTGGGCCGCGGTGATGTTGGGTGTGTGTGTGCATTGGAAGATATACCCCGCGATTTATGGGTTCGCTTGTATCGGCGCGTTGGCAAGTCCCCATACGAGTAGGGGTGGGGATCGTGGGTTCGGATGGGTGAAAAGGTATTTGAATCGGAGAGTATGCTCCTTTGGACTCGTTAGCGTGTCGACGTTTGGATTGTTGACTGGAGCGTGCTATCTCGTGTAAGTGAGATTGCACCTTTGACCGAACCAAACTTTTGAATAATCTTCTCGTTCTTTTCCAGCTGGGGATACCCATTCTTATACGAATCGTACTTGTACCATCTTCACCGCCTAGACCACCGACACAACTTTTCGCCGTACTTTTACCTTACGTACTTGACCTACCCATCGAACACGAATTCGACCGCCCCCATACTACTATCATCCACATCCGCATCCTCAATCTCAACTTGGTGGACCAACCTGCTCGAGTCCCCACTAACGAGCTTCGTCCCGCAGATGACCCTCGCCATCGGCACAGGTCTGGTATTCGGAACGTTACCCAAGACGCATCTCCCCTTTACCTGGTTCATCCAAACGGTATTGTTCGTCGTGTTCAACAAGGTGTGCACCTCCCAGGTGAGAAAACTCGTCCCGTTCCCGTTCCCATTCCCATTTCTTCCCTCCCTCCCTCATTTTTTTTTTGCACCACCACGAATAACTTTTAACACCTTTCAAACTCCTCCACAGTACTTCTTATGGTACCTCCTCCTCCTCCCCCTCATCCTCCCCCGCATATCCATGTCCACGTCCAAAGCAGCGACATGCGTCGCAGTCTGGGTCGGCGTGCAGGCATTATGGCTCTCCGAAGCGTATCGATTAGAGTTTCTCGGGTCGAATGTGTTTTACGGATTATGGCTTAGAGGGTTGATATACGTTATTGGGAATTGCTGGGTCGTGGCGCAGTTGATGCAAGGGTACGATTACGATGGAGTACATGGTCGTTCGAAAACGCAACGCAACGCGTAGCGGAGTAGGTATATTACTAAATAATAATAATAATCCTTTATCCCTGCAGAAATGTAGACGATGATGTAAACACAAGTCCAAATCGTGCTCCTAAGGTGCTTTTCTATGTTACAGTAACAATCTCCCCTCTCCCATCCTTCAAAATGACCAACTCGCACTCGATTTTCTCTCCAGTGTCCAGACAAACCACGTCCGTAGGATCGACAGAGGTCAAACGTATCTGTCTGCGTTCAAAGAATGACCGGCCTAGGACGACATCAAAGTGGGGTTCTTCGGAGAGATACACGGTCATCATGGTAGGTTTCGGTCCGCCCGCTTTGGCGTCTTTGGAGCGTTTTCCAGATTTCTTGGAGAATGTGGAAGCGTTACCTGGACCTAGACGTATACCTGCATCTCCGTCGTGTTGAGACTGAGATTGAGATTGAGAGCGATGTAACGACGGAGCGGTGGGGGCTTCGGGGAGAGAACTGGGTACCGTCGAAGGAGTAAGCGTTATCGGCCAATTACCGATATTCACCAAACCGCTGTATCCATAATGCCCTGGTGCAGCATCGGCGGGTATGAACCCATGATCCAACGCGAATTTCCGAGAAATGTAGACATGTCGGTAGCCTGCTTTGAGGAGCATGCGCACTGGAGGAGGGGAATGGAATGGAATTTCGATAATCAAGCGAAGGAAAAATTCGTTTGCATACCATTCTTAACGGGTCCAATACTACCCATAACAGTCCTCACCCCATTCTCGCTATGAAACTTGTTAAAGGCCTGTTTGAAATTCGGCTCCGCATCGACGTCGTCCAAAGTCTGTCCCTCATCCTTGATACTCGTACCCTTCTTCCTCATCGTACTCTTCGACTTGACAGACCGATTCGACCGTGTACTTGATTCGAGTGCTTGCTGACGCGAGGGTTGAAAGACATAGTATGAGATATTTTGGTACTCTGGAGGAACGGGTAAAGGCTGATTCGGATCGTGGAGGTGCAAGACTGGATTGCGAGGAGGGACGGCGGTGGATGTTGCAGATGCCGCAGAGGAATAGGAACTTGAAAGTGCCAATTCGTGGTCAGGAGGTGATGTTTGCTGTTGTTGCCGCCAGACAAAGATGGTATGGTCAGACTCTGGGGTTGGGCGGATGAGTTTTATTCATAGAGTCAGCATTTGGGTATATACCATCGTCCAGGTCCCATATCGAATTATTGAATTCATATTTCAGCCAGCCGGGCCCTACTCGTTCACCATGGTAGCTGTTGTGTACTTTTCGAGTGAGTTTGTCGTACAATGACTGGAGAGAGTCCTGGGTTACTGGGCCATGATGGTTAGTGACCAAAAGTCATAGCGTGGATGTAGCATATCCTCACTGGAATGTGATATCGCAAATGACGCGAAGGGTGTATGAACGTCTAGTATACGAGGAGATGTAGTCATGTCGGAAAGAACAAAGTCTCTTAAGCGCTCGAAGACAGGAGTCAAATGTTAGATACTCCATTCCCAAAACCAAACTACAGATACACCAATATTATCGCTCAAAGCAATAGCCTACATCGCATGAATAGCAAGCGACAGAGGAAATAAGATACAAAGAAATGTACAGAGATATGCATTATTTTGGGATATTTTCTCGTGCCTGCTGCCTAATTCTCTTCCTTGTAGAGCGGAGATAGACGATGAGATGAATATAAGAATCGCAACATACACACTTACTCGTAGGCAACCTTGTCATTTCTAGAAACATGAAAGCATAAGCCAATGACGACAGGCACAGAAGGATGAGTCCATACTTGAACATGGTGTATGCTTCGCTTTGTGCTGGATCTTGGACGTTAGGATCGTCCAAGAGATCCTGGATTCCGAGAAGAATCTAGCAACATCATTAGCGAGCACAAAAGCCTATATATCAAGGCGCTCACCTGTTTGATGGTAATGGCCGGTTTCCAAGACTTCTCCTCGTCGAGAATGGATAAACACACAGTTCCGGATGGGTATACGTTGGGATGGAATAATGGCGGAGTAAATTTACCTACAGAAATGATTCAACCCCTTCGTCGTCGGAGAGAACTGACCAACTTACATTTCGGTGGTTTCGATGGATAGTCTAGAAAGAAATAAGGGTGGTTCTCATTGATGAATAATCAGACAACAATGGCGTACCTTCAGGAAATACCATGACTAGCTTGAACAGTCCACCTTCCCAGGCAGTCTATATATCGAAAAAGAAAAGTCAGCATAAATATCAAGGGATGTGAAAGCAAGCCAGTGATCAGAGTGCCAGGGAGCCTTGCCATGAGCGATCATTCTGGCAGCACAGTATAAGAAAGTGGCAAAGCGAAGGTATCGCACGTACACCTGTTTTTCCAGGTATCCCAACTTCCCATTCCATCAAGTTCATCGACCCGTCAGTGCTCTTTGAAGGTTTGGCATAGAATCCCTGCGATGTATGTCAGCAAACAGTGGCACAATGGAGCCGAGGGGCATTGAGGAAGATGTGACGCGAAACAGAGTGGGATATGACTGAAAAGTCGCGTTTCTGGGCGCAAGATCTTGGATAATTTCAACGAGAAACAGAAACCCACAAATGGATGATCTTTGCGCCATTGCTTTCGCTCTTCAGCGAGACGGGGTCTGCAAATTCCAGACATGTTTGTATTAGGGAAGTGATAGGAAAAGAGTAAGAATGAACTCGACCTCAGGCGCCAAAATCAAAGGCTCAAGAGACTTCGCTGACTAATCAGCTTCACATGACATTACACAGCCACAAGAGGTGTTAAGGTGCCTCAATCCAACTTCGCGTTCAGACAATCATTTTATGAATTCCACTACTACACACTAAATCAACAATTTTTCGATGGCAAGTTTGACAGTATTGATCTGGGTGGAAAGCTCCCTCGAATCACCGGTCGTAATGCTCACAGAAATCACCGGTCTAGTAACATTGCACGCGCGTCCAAGAGCTGCTTTGGAAGGAACAAATACGTAGGGTACATTCTGGAAAGCCCAATCAGTGAAACTGTCTCCATACAGAATTCTCGCCAACCTTTTCTTCGCAAAGAAGGGGAAGATGAAGCAAGATCTCCAGAGGTTCAGTGTCCGCCGTGAGGATGATAAATTCAGCAACACCTCGGTTCAGAGTTTTCGTCGCTACGAATGTCATTATCAATATCAAGTTCGGCACCAAAGACAAGCTAAGTACCTTCATTGGCACCCTTTTTCAGCTGTTTATACTGGACAGCCTGCTGCACAAGGTCAAGGATCTACCAAAGAATGAGTTGAAAGAATCCTTTATAACCTGAAGGCAACAAACCGTGTTTGTCAAATCCGCATCCGCAAGAGGAAAAACTTTTCCTCGTTCTTCAGCCATTATTTATTGTAGAGTAGATAGTACTGCCTGTCGGGAGACCTCACGTTTAGATGATCCTTGGTCGTGAACAGAAGTTGTAAAAAAAAAAAAAAAATTGACGCTCAGAAATTTTGCTAGCGCTGATTCCGGGCCGTGAGATCCACATGAGATTAGATCTCGCGATCGTGGGAAAACGCGTCGCGACGCGGTCATCTCATCTTTCAGTTCATCCATAGTCGCGGTAACAGCTTTATTTTTCAGAAAAACTATAGGGTATGCATCCAGGCAATGACAAGGTCAACTACATATGGTACTTCTTTTACAAATTTTGAGCACTTCCTGCGGGGGGTATCTCTCCAGCTCAATCATCTAAGCGCTAAATGTGGAACCGATAGCACCGAACTTGATGTTGGAGAAGACGACCTGCGCGTTCGGGGACTGAGCCTCTACGGTCGCTGGAACACCAGACGTTGTCGGGCAGGTTCCACGAAGATTGCCAGGAGCAGTTCCGTCAGTGGGGAAGTCGCTGTCGAGCCAGAGCATGTTGACAGCGTAGTCATCCCTGTTCAAAGGATTTTTCAGCCATTGCACAATAGGGAGTAATTTTTGCACCTACCACAAACTGAGGACAAGGACCATTCCAGTGTTCAAGGCAGTTCCCATTCCAGTGAGTCCACCCTTCGAGTCGAAAGTGTCAGTGTCGCCAAAGGCGGTCTTTTGCTGCTCGCAGAACTGAGCAGAGATTTCATTAGTGGCGGTGACTCCGGCAACGTTGGTCTCGGAGTTTTGGATGACAACTCCGTTTTGGACGTAGAGACGACGGATAGCGGAAAGGGTGCCGGAGCTCTGGTTGTTCGAAGAGACAAACTGAGTGACGACAGTGAACGGCTGAGTGGTGTCAACTGTCATGTCAGGACCGTAGAAAGAAGTGTCGCCGAGACGGAAGGAGTTGAAGTCGCATCCAGCCTGGTCACAGACACCAGCTGTGGAGTTGGGTGCGGAGCAGGTAGAACCAGTGCAAGCAGTTTGCTCAGTGACAGTGCAAGGGTGAGCGGTGAAGGCAGACGAGATCGAGTTGGCTTCCCAGACCTATCCACATATCAGTTCATTCTCAAGCCATAAGTGAACATTAAACACTCACATCCATTTCGGCGCAGCAAGTACCAGTGTTTCCGGTACCAGTGTTGGGGTTGTTACTCGCAGGAGTCCTAATTCATGGTCAAGAAGTGGAGTGAGGTTAAGTAAATTTTGGACAGAGTTAGAGCCGCACCAGTCGACAATGTTAGCCTGCCCAAAAAATCAGCAATATGTCCGGAATACTCAAATAGGACTCACCAATCCGTTAATGAACTTGATGTCGTGTGGGCACTGAGAGTCACAGTATCCAGTTCCGTACTGAGCTCCAGCCTTATTGGTGGCGGAGAATCGGGACTATAAAAAGCATTCAATATATGTCTGTAGGTGGTTGTTCGAGTCGAAACCCACCAGTCCACCATCGGCGTCCATTTGAGAGAAGTACAAGGCACCGTTCAGACCACACGGAAGCTGAGAAACATCGACGTCGAAGCTGAATTCCTGGTTGACGAGTTTGAAAATTTGATACTCGGTTTCTGATCCTGGAGCCATCAAATAAACTCGTGAACCGACGTTCTTTTGCTGGGAGGTGGTCACGAATTTGAGTGTCAACGAGTCTCCATTCGAGGTGATACCATATGTTCCTGTAAAAGTTTATTGTGTAAAGACAAGATATTGGGATGTCAGCTCGAAGGTTTTACCTTCGTAGTCAGCTCCGTCAAGGGCACAGTTCTGTGCACATGTGGTCGGGTCTAGTAGAATCGCGTCAGGAAAGCTAGCTAGGCCACAGTAATTGTTGATCCAGCTTACCAGGGCAGAGAGTAGTGTCCCATTCGTTACCCTCGTAGCAGTTAGTCGACGAAGTAGTTTGGTGCAAGTACCTAACGCATCAATGCGAATTAGCATTTCCATGAGAGCGGCCGAAACTCCTGCTCACCGCCAGTTCGCGTCCAGAACAACCGTAGAAGATTGAGTGGTGCAGCCAGAGGTCGTACACTCCTGCCATGAAAGCGGGGGATGAGTTTCTGCCGTAAGCGTACCGATCTGTTGACTGTACGCGACAGCGAAGAAAGCGAAAGCGAGCAGGGCTGCAGAGAACATCCTTGACGATTGTTGTTTAAACCGATGAGGATTAAGCAACGAAAATATGTTGCCTTTTATACGGATCCATCCTAGTAGCTAGACACCAGCAGGAGATAACCAGCACTAGTCTTGCGGATTTTCTCCGGGACTGGAGACGAAAAACAGAGAGAAACCCATTAAACCGCATATTTTCCGAGACGCGTGCAAGTGGGGCTTTCCTGCGTACAGATTTCAGCAATTAGGAAGGTCAGAAACCAAAGCGATCAAAAATACAAGGCAAGAACGGCACTCGGGATGCGACTGCCGTTCAGCAATACTCATCGGAAAATTATCGTAGCATTCGAGATGCTTGTGCCCGTGGCCAGCACTCACTGACGATTCTCGAAGAATCAGGTACTCACGCAATGGTATTTTTAGCATCCTTTGACTTCTAGACATTGAAGCGATACTGAATGACTTCTAAATTAATAGGGAAAGGTACCGAGGCGTTAGCTACGAACTTTCTTGTTTTAGAAACTGGCGCAGCGATGTAGTTCAGTATAGTTCTCACAATGGTTCCTTGCAGCTACTGAGACTTGCGTCGGTACGCCATCTGCCGTGTAATTCTCCGAGCCCCAAATCCCTTGACTCTTCGCGAGCTATTGTTGTTCTTGGGTAAGAGGACAACCGTGTTAACATGAGATGTGGTAGCAGAGCCGGCAACAAACCTACTTGGTACGCTGGGCTGCTGTTATCCTGCTGCATATACGTGGCACTTGGGGACAGGTATTCGCATTCTGGAGGAGCGGAAGGAATCATGAGCAATAATAAAATCGGTTAACGAATAGAACATAAGTAAGTTCTTGGGCATCGAAGCCACAGAAAGTATACGGCCTTGCGGTGCATTCAGCTTGAGGATGTTATCACAAGGTTAAAACCGGAAAGGCGCAGGCAGTGGTTTGCGCTGGCATTGGACGATGACTGACTTGTTTTTTTCATGACGCCGAACAAGATTAACACAGGGAGGTCATATGTGGCCATAAGTTGAGTTGACGGTCCGTGGACTCTCACACCTCGCATCGGTATGTCCACACCTTTAAACAAGCTCGACGAGAAATTTCGGAGAAAATGCCAGAGCGTGAAGCTTGAAGCATGTAGTAAAACTTACCGGTATCTCGCTTAGAGGATGATGTGTGTGTGACTCTAACAAGCACGCGTCCAACTCGAAGGAGGTTCGATCGGTCAACGTCGTATTTTTCTTTGTGTCTGAATATATGCGCCGTAGGCGGACCGCTTTGGTCAAAAACTATGCGTTCAATTCGAAAGTAGCCCAATATAAGTGCTACAGTGCTACGTATTTAAATGTACACCAAATTTACCCAATTAAGTTAAGAGTTAGATCCTATTGACAAATGAAATCTCGAGCGCACGATGTAAACGTTCAAGAAGGTATGCACTGGCTGAAGTAGGGGTTGCCGACTGTGCATGTAGATCCAGCTGCACAGACTGTCGGTCCAGTGTAGCCGATACCGCCGCTGGAAGAATAGAAGAGGTCATTGTAAATGAATTATCGATGATTTCAATCAAACGCACCATTGACCGAAAATGGTTTGTGTTGCGCCAGGTGCAGTAGAAGTACCAGATCCAGATCCCGTACTCGTTCCAGTGCCTGATCCTGGACTAGTAGCCGTGGCGCTAGTAGTCGAACCGATGGGACCGAATCTGATGTTGGAGAAGACGACCTGCGCGTTCGGGGACTGAGCCTCTACAGTCGCAGGAACACCAGTGGTAACTGCGCAAGTTCCACGGAGATTTCCAGGAGCAGTTCCGTCAGTGGGGAAGTCGCTGTCGAGCCAGAGCATGTTGACAGCGTAGTCATCCCTGTTCAAAAGATTTTTTAAACAATGCATAATAGGAAATGATTTGTCCACCTACCACAAACTGAGGACAAGGACCATTCCGGTGTTCAGAGCGGTTCCCATGCCAGTCAATCCACCTTTTGTGCTGAAAGTATCGGGGTCGCCGAAGGCAGTCTTTTGCTGCTCGCAGAACTCAGTGGAAATCTCGTTGGTGGCAGTGACTCCAGAGACGTCAGTATTGGCGTTTTGAATGGTTTTGCCGTTCTGGATGTAGAACCGACGAATAGCGGAAAGAGAGCCACTGCTTTCATTGTTCGAGGAGACGAACTGAGTCACAACAGTGAATGGCTGAGTGGTATCAACTGTCTCGCCAGGACCGAAGAAATCAGTGGCACCGAGACGAAAGGGGTTGAAGTCGCATCCAGCTTGATCACAGACACCAGCTGTGGAGTTAGGTGAAGAGCAAGTGGTACCAGTGCAAGAAGTTTGCTCAGTGACAGTGCAAGGGTGAGCAGTGAAGGCATTCGATATAGAGTTGGCTTCCCAGACATCCATTTCCTGCAAGATATATTAGCATACCGCGTAGGAGGGTAGAAATAACCCAGATTACCGCGCAGCAAGTTCCAGTGTTTCCAGTGCCTGTGTTTCCGGATCGGGAAATAGGAAGGATTATGAGCAAATGTTAATCGATGGCGGAATAAGCACTTGCCTGTGTTAGGGTTATTGGTCGATGGGGTCCTAGATCATCAGTCGAAGGATGAGACCTCACAATCTACGCAGTCAAGGAAGTCTTACCAGTCAACGACATTAGCCTATTTCTGGTGTCAGCACGCCGTTGGAGCTGAGAACTTTCGAAAAAAAAACATACCAATCCGTCAATAAACTTGATGTCGTGTGGGCACTGAGAGTCGCAGTACCCAGTTCCGTACTGAGCTCCAGCCTTATTGGTGGCGGAGAATCGGGACTATAAAAAGCATTCAATATACGTCTGTAGGTGGTTGTTCGAGTCGAAACCCACCAGTCCACCATCGGCGTCCATTTGAGAGAAGTACAAGGCACCGTTCAGACCACAAGGAAGCTGAGAAACATCGACATCGAACGTGAACTCCTGGTTGATGAGTTTGAAGATTTGATACTCGGTTGTGGACCCAGGAGCCATCAAGTAAACTCGAGAGCCGACATTCTTCTGCTCAGCGAAGGTCACGAATTTGAGAGTCAATGAGTCCCCAGTGGAGACGACACCGTAGGTTCCTTTGAAGATATTTTTGAGTCGCGGCCTGGCGGTGACTAGGGAAGTGTTACCTTCATAATCAGCCCCGTCAAGGGCACAATTCTGCGCACAGGTGGTCGGGTCTAGTAGCAAAATCGCGTCAAATAAGACAAGTAGGACACAGCGATTTCACCTACCGGGGCAAAGAGTGGTGTCCCAATTGTCCCCCTCGTAACAGTTAGTCGACGAAGTGGTTTGGTGCAAATATCTAGGATTAAAGATCGTCGTGACTTATCGGTGAGGAAGATTGAAAAAAATGAATGTACCTCCAATTCGCGTCCAAAACAACCGAGGACTGCTGGGTCGTACAACCGGACGTGGTACATTCTTGCCAAGTCAGAGGGGGATGGTTTTCTGCTGTGAGAGTCCCAATTTGCTGACCGTACGCGATGGCGAAAAATGCAAAAGAAGTGAGAGCTACCGGGCGAAACATCGTAAAAGACGAGTGCGGTGAACCGATGAAGACTGTGATGAGCGATCCGTCCTTTTATACCTGGTTTTGAAGAAATTCCAGTCAAAAGTGGCGCGCTGCAAGCTCTCTGCGGAGAATTTCCGGCCCATAGAGCGAGGTGGGGATGAAAATTCAACCGTGCATTATCCGGGCCACACACTCGAAGGAAATAGTCGTCTTTTGCAGAATTGTACGGAGCACTGGTCTCGAAGAACCAGAGGAAAGTAGGGCAGCAAGTACCCATCGGAAATTTTTCGTCAGAATCGCAAACACGACGTCGTTAGTTTTGACCGTGAATGGGCTATTCATTCAACATGTATGATGACCATGCATATAACCAATTTTCAATGAAGACCAAGGCACGCTCAGGTACTTGCGTCTATTCTTGCTGTATTTATGGCACGGGCGGCGTCGTCGGTCTCTGTTCGCTGCTAAAGCTAATTCAGTCTTGTGGAAATCCGTTTCAGAGGTACCTGAGTGCTTGGGGACGAATGCGACAAATAAAGGTCGACTCACGAATAGAATGACTGTTTTGTGGTACTCGCTTCCAGTTTTTTCAGACCATTTTTCCGATGGCATTTGCACAGTATGGTCTATGGGCTAGGAATAGGCATAGCCAAATACTGGCGGCGACTGCGACAGCCGTCAAATGGCCTTCAAGCTGGTCGCGTACTTTGAGAGTGCGTAATTATTTCCTTGCTTCGTTCTGTCCTGTAGTATTTTTTGAGTTATTTCATTGGGCGCGGACAACCTATCCTGCAGTAAACCTTGCCAGTAAAGTTTGACAAGTGTGGGCGAGACGGAAAACACGAATCCGAGGAGAGGTGTGTCGGAATTCCTGGACAGGTGACCGTTCCAGGCTACTGTACAACAACTGCTAAATATACATTCTATAGATGTTTTCCAATCCTCTTTCCGATTCGTCAGGACTATGCAGCTTGTGAGCCAATACACCCAACTTCACGTTCTACTGGTTTGCTATTGGCCTCTGGCTTTGGAACTTGAAAACTCCGGATGCTGTTCGCGCTTGGCAATCCAATTTCGGATGAACGTACTGCTCATCTTCGTGTTTCGCATTATCTCCAGGTCTTTTTCTGTGATATTGGGATCCACATGAGATATGACGTCGATTATAAACGTTCTCAGACCCGGTAAATCTTTTGCTCTTCGATGATCATGAACTGAAAGTTGGTTAGTAGAGATTCGATGGATCGCCGAATGCGGAAATCATACTCATTTTTGCCCCACTTTCAGTCTCTCTACTGACAACCAGAGCTTGAATATTAGGGTCCCATCCCGTCGGTCCATAAACGTCATTAATGGTCACAATGTCATACTCTAATCCGGGCTTGTAAAGCTCGAGGAATGAACGGACGTTAGCTTTACGTGATTCCAAGGACTCGAGTAAATGTGCATTTGATTTAGAGGTGAGAAGGGCAGAGTCAGTAACACCGACAATGACCTTTTGACTAGCTATCCAAGCTGCCATGGTCAGAAGGATTTTGTGGCCGGGATGGAGATGATCAAACGTGCCGCCGAGAGCCACAACGGGGAACGTGGATTCATCTGCTACTTCGGCTTCCGGAGGCGTAATAGTCTCCGTAGAACCAGGATCCACGTAACGATGGTCGATTTCTAGTAGACATTGGGGAAGTGCTGCCGCAATAACGTCTGGAAAAAGTCGTCGGCTTACTGGAAAGAGAGAAAATGAACAACAGTATGCTTACCCCCTGAGACACGAAACACAACTTTACAGTCTTGGCCAATCTCCTCCGGAAGAATCCCCTTCTCATTCAAGCCTTTCAGCAGAACATCAATCTGCAGAAGAATTTTGTCCATATCCTGAGCAACTTGAGCGGCCTGAACGTAGACATAAGTCAACAACGATTGGACATTGCCAAAGTTTCGAGTGTGTGAGATAGCGTCAGCATCAAAGAGACGCGAAAAAAGAACTATTCGAAGAGAATGCCGAGCTTCTCTTGTAGCTGCAGTTATGGCTGGAGCAAGGAAATCTGGCCTGGACAGCGATGGCAGAGAAGCTAAGAGGACGATACTTGATTTAGTTTCTGGAGAAGCCATAGCGCTTATCTTATCAATTTCTTATCTTCAGCTATCATGATTGTATGCATTTACTGTTCAGCTCCCGCCACATTTTGTGCACTCGTAGACCGCAGCCTCCAACTAACACCAGTATCGCATTGCTTGTATCTTAACTCTTGTTCTGGTCTCGCGCAATCTGGGCCAGTCGTCATGCCAATCTAGACCTCATTAGCCATTCTTATAAATCCAGAGTCCAATAGGTAAGAAGGATCATATGCCACGGCTAGTTGCATTTATAATACCCTTGGTAGCTCTTCTCGCCGTGAACTTCTTTCAAGAACCTTCAATGAACCAAGTCATCGTAGTGGGTGGAGGGCTAGCGGGGCTAAGCGCTGCGCATACGGTGCTGGAACATGGTGCAAAGGTTATTCTACTTGACAAGAAACCAACGTAAGTAGAGAGAAAAATAAAACCAGCTCTTGGATTCTGTACGACATTCTCCCAGTCTAGGCGGTAATTCTGTAAAGGCAAGCTCCGGAATAAATGGCGCTGGAACACAAAGTCAGGAGCGTTTGAATATCAGTGATTCTCCGCAGGTTTTGTAAGTCTGACATCGAATGTACCGATTTCAGCTTGTTAACTTTATCCAGCTACGACGACACTGCTGCATCTGCAGGCGCAAAGCTCGCTAGACCAGATTTGATTAATGCCCTTACATCCAATTCTGCCGCTGCGATTGAATGGTTAACGAGTCACTTTGGGGTTGATTTATCGCTCGTCTCGAGACTCGGAGGCCATTCCAACCCACGAACACACCGAGGGACAGGTGGTGCGCCAGGATGGGCGATGACTTCTGCTTTAATGAAAAAGCTTGCGGCGGAAGAGGAGAAGCCCGAGAAAAGGGCAAGGATTATGAAAAATTCCAAGGTGGTGAAACTCCTGCAAAATGGAGACAAGGTCACTGGGGTCGAGTATGAGACTGGCAATAGTGAAGTCACGAAACTCGAAGGTTCCGTAATAATAGCTACTGGGTAGGTGCGATACTTGGAAACTAGTATATACAACTAATACCTTACCCTTCAGTGGTTTCGGTGCCGACTTTTCACCGTCTGGGCTGATTTCTACTCATCGTCCAGATCTGATGGCGTTACCGACCGTGAACGGAGACCACGCTACCGGAGATGGCCATGTTCTCGTTACCTCGCTTCCTACTCATGCGGGAATTGTTATCGACATGGATCAAATTCAGGTCCACCCGACAGGTTTTATTGATCCCGCAAATCCCGACGCAAAGACAAAATTTTTGGCAGCGGAAGCTCTCAGAGGTGTTGGAGGTTTGCTTTTAAAGAAAGATGGAACACGTTTTGTTGATGAAATGGAGAAGCGGGATATCGTTACAGCGAAGATGTGGGAGGTAATCAAGGATGGACAGGGTCCTATTAGGCTTGTGATGGGCGTTCAAGCCGCTACGGAGCTAAAATCCCACTGTAAGCGGACCAAATATGCACTGTATTGATCACTTTGACCTGAGTTCTTGCAGGCGACTTTTATCTGTCTAAGGGTTTGATGCAGAAATTCTCCGATCTTCACGAGGTCGCCCAAAATATGAATGTTCCGCTGAAGGACCTTGAACGCGTTTTTGATTCTCATAAATCATATGCATCTGGCCAGGAGAAGGATCCATTTGGTAAAAGTGAGGGCTCGTACTCAAGCTGCCTTTTTATCTCTAAGCAGGCTTCTTTTATCAGCTCATTTCCACAACTCTGATATCAATTTTGAGGAACCATTTCTCATTGCTCTTATTACACCCGTCGTGCATTACGTGCGTCTCCAGTTGACGGTTGACTGATGCACTGTTTGATAACTTTCGTTCACAGACCATGGGCGGTGTTTTAGTCGACGGCGAGGCCCACGTGTTAGACTCTTCAAACAAACCTGTCCCAGGGCTGTATGCAGCAGGAGAGGTCATTGGAGGAGTACATGGGCAGAATCGTCTTGGAGGCTCTTCACTGTTGGAGGCAGTGGTGTTTGGACGGATTGCTGGTGAAAAAGCGGCGAAGGAATTCTAAGAAGCATTAACATTCAACATGTAATACTAGATCATATAAGCTTTGTATATTAAAGGGTAGACTGCAAGAAACCTCTCTGAGTCTCTCGTCCAATCGGCGCCAACTGGAATTCCCGATTCAGTCTTCGGCGGCTATTCCTGCTTTGGCCTCCTGGGAAAACATTTGGTCGGTTAGGAGACCGAGCTTTTTCATTGTATTTCTCGGATTAGCCATCGACTGAGGAATTGGGTGTTGTTGGCCGTTCACAGCCCAAGATGTCGTCTCCACGTTCATTAACTTTCTCTTTCAATTCTTCAACTAATCCCAGACGTAACTCCCTTACCCAACTTCCACTTCCTTCCGGCATGAGTACCCCCTCATCAGTTCATTCACCAGCTCAGCCAGTTACCCCCAATCCTAGCATCATCCCAGCTTCTATAGCCAATTCAAAGTCGCGGCATCCAGGGTCACCAACGTCTTCGACCTTTCCAGTCACACAGCCTTTCCCTGTACACACGAGTTCAACGCATGCCGGAGGGGTTCAGCCTTCTGCAAGTTTTTTTCGTCCCTCTAGACCACGTTATTCACCGCCCTCCGAGTCACCTTCCTCCTCACATATGCCTCATTCTGAAGACAGAGAAGTCTTTCAACTTTCCGACCTCAACCGTAACTCCGACGGCACAGAAGACAATTCAGAGTTGGGTCATGGAACTTCAAGTGGATTGGGAGTACCAGAGCAAGACTCATTTAAGGGCCCAAAGCAGAGTCGAGATCCACTTTTGCCCATAGGTGAAAACCCTCGAGCTGGGATATCGATCGGCAGAGAACATTCAGATAGTACTCACACAACCAGACCGCAACATTCACGCAGGCCCAGCCGTCTACGGACAAGCTTAGATCTAGTCTTCAATATACGTCGAGGCTTGTCTATAGATTCTCAAAAATCCCACACTGCAGCAAGTGCTTCTGGTCGTCACAAGCCTGAACCTTCTGCTTCTTCCGATGGCTTTGGGTCAATAGGGTTTAGTGGCAAAAGAAGGTTGCACGATGAGGAACAGGGCTATTCTTCGACCCATTTCGCTTCTTTGCGAAGACATCATTCCGCCTCGTCACACATCTCGTTTGCCTCCACGCGCAATAGGGTGCGGGCTCCTTCATTTCCGGCAGGGTATAAGCCTCCTCGTTTAAAGGTTGCGCCAACATTGAGCGAGAAGCAGTATCCCTTTGCTGTACCCATATTCACGCCCCGTGGTCAGGTCGTTCGTAGATGGCGACTTCATCCTTCTCGGAATCGATTTTTTCTAGACGGTCGCATTCTGACTGGCGGAGATTCTCCATGGGCGTTTATTGTCACATTTAGTGTCCTTTGTGCCATCTCAGGACTCTGGTTTGGGACAACGTGCCAGTGGTGGTGGTTTCAGAAGGGAGTCGGTGGCAAAGTGATGGTTTGCATAGGAGGATACTTGGCTTTAATCGCGTTATCGAGTATGATGAAGACAGTATGGTTTTTTTATTTTTCAAAATTATTTCTTTTGCTGAAACAAAGTTAGGCGTTTACAGATCCTGGTATACTTCCGCGAAATCTTGATCTTGATCCTCCCTATCCTACTACTTCACCTTCTGACGGTGGAGTTAGAGCACCGATGCCCAGGGATTTGAAAGTCAGAGCGGATATGTAAGAGACTTGAGTTCTTGTCTATTCGCTGGGTGCTCAAGCAGATCTAGTGTGAGGGTCAAATATTGCCCAACATGCAAAACTTATCGACCTCCTCGCTCAAGCCACTGCAAGATGGTTGGTAAAATTTTCCCTTCTCTATACCGGTGCTCATGTTTCTTGCAGTGTGATAACTGTGTCGACGGATGTGACCATCATTGCCAATGGCTGAACAACTGCATTGGTCGACGGAATTATACAACCTTTTTTGCCTTGCTCGTAACTGGGGTAAGCTTACTCGTCTCCACCTCCTTTCTCCGGAATCTCATGTGTGTAGACCATTACTCTCTTTCTCGTCATCGCTACCACTGTCGTCCATCTGTACTTTTTAACGAAACGAGGAGGTCCGGGGACGGGTCCTGGGCCGATAAGTTTCAGGCAGGCAATTGGTTCGACACAAGGAGCTGGGAGCGCAGCAGCATTTTGCCTGAGCACAGTAGTCATCTGGCCTGTAGGTGCGCTATTGAGCTATCACATCAGGGTGAGTCCGCCTTCCGTTGTTCCATTCAGGATTTATAAACAATCACTTTCCTATTCGCACAGCTTATACTTCTGAATATCACAACGATCGAACAGGTGGGTTCGAAGCTGTCTGATTACTATCCTATCTTGTCTGCTATTCGGTCTTTCGCACCCTGGTTTTGTTCTTTTATTCTTTCACACTGATTCCGAGACTCTCGGTTGAATTCTGTCTGTCTATCACCCAACGTTAGCTAGTGCTTCCCGACTATGCATAACGAGGGTAGTGTCAAACACATTGCGTCCGTGCGGTTCTCTTCATTTTCATTTATGTGATTTGGGGGCTAAAAAAATTGACCTGCGTTCACGCTAGAAGTTTCCTACGTTTTTTCCTTCTTCTGATATGGCTCTCTTAATACCATTCGTGTTTTTAACTTGCATTTAATTTTTCTTCTGTTTGACACTTTCTTTGACTGCTTTTTTTTTTTTACTCTGTTCTCTAATTCTCTACCTTCCGACAGATCCGCAACCAAGCTCACAAGACGCTAGTCTCGGGTCCTGCCCCGCCAAATCCCTTCTCCCATGGGACATGGAGGCGGAACCTCACGGCGGTCTTATGTCGGCCTGCAGGGTATTCGTGGTTGGATGCTACCGCCATAGCTACGGATGATCAGAGAAAGATCAATCCTGGCACTGCTGTGTCGGCTAATGACTCGCGCTGATTCTTGCGATTCTCGGACTGGATTATTCTCGGGCTTTTCTGTACATATACATAGGTAATGGTTGGTGGCGCAAAATATTTCAGAGTCTAGTGCGCTTGTCGGGTTCCGAGCAGTTTCTACTCATCGGGGGCTATTCGATTCTTTGGGTTTGTACTTGGCACTTTTGGGGGAAAAAATGAATTAATAGGCGGGGCGGGAGGAAATTCCCCGGCGTGGGTAGTGCGTTGGTTGTAGGAAGACAGACACTTTCTGTTACGAAGTATTGGTCAGCGGATAAGTCATCGACCTTCCCCGACAATTATCTCAATTCCGGTGGTTGGATGGTAGAGAAATGCGCTGCTCGGCGGCGATAAACGGTCGGCTCTGTTGTGTAGCTGGTAAAGAGTGACTTGAGCCTCCAGCGCACAGGCTCGAGTAGAATAACCAGAGTATAACGACAGCTGCTGTCTTCCGTCATTCCGTGTTACCGTCGGAACACCTACATGCCTAACATCAGTCAGTGTTAGTTCCTTTCTTCTTTTCCCCTTCTCTTTGGTACGCACTTTCCTTGTAGGTCCATATCTATGTGTCCTACTTATTCCCAGTATGTTTTCTCACTTTCTTTTTCACTACATTAATGAGCGATAGTTGACTATCTCAGTTGTTGTACATGCTTTTATTTTCGATATCTATCTATCTGCAGAATCGCTTCTTTTTCGCTAATTTAGAGTAGTTGCTGAAGTTATATGACACATGTTAATGACCTCGTAAACTTTATTCCTCAAACTGTTTCCCGACGGCTGTACCTTTTCAAGATTTCAGAAAAAGTACCTGGCGATAAATAGTGTTGTGGCCTGTTGTGGCGCTCCTCGGGTCCAACATTGTTGTATTGCGTCGTACGACAGTTTGCTCCACTTCCATGAGGTTGTGTGATGATTTCATTTATTATGGACTGAATTAGATTACCCGAGCTGGATGTATTGGGAAGATAGAGTTTTATCATCGCGATCAACAAATTGGGGATTCCCCGGTTCGGAGGTTCGGAGGCTAGGAAGGAAAAAAAGAGAAAAACAAAAAGAAAAGAAGGAAAGGCTTATGAATGTATAAAAGGGATATGGGTGGACTTGGAGGATGTCTTTCGGGAGTCAGAAATGAAAAGGATTTAGATGGATGACGAGCGAATCTGGAGATTGAAAACTGCCTGCCCTGACCGGAAAAGGCTTCGATTCGGAACTTTGCAAGTGACGTATTTTTTATTGAAGGGAATTGAATGGTAAAAATTTAAGCTCCGCTTGAAACTGCGGCAGGGGGCGGGCCAGCTGGCAAACGTTGAGTGCCGAACGACTCCCTCTTGCCCGCCGCGAGTAAAGCAAACTTGTGACAGTAAATTTTCGCGTGGAAGTGATCAAAGCCGACCGGTTCAAGTATATTCGTTTATATACCATGACTGACTCTGAACCAGCAAAAGAGGAAGCCTCTCAGCCGAGTCCTAAGCCGTCCTCATCCTCTGGCAACAAAAAGCCACGGCAACGCAAGGGTGATCCATCCGAGCGTATGTTCTCTCCATTTTCTTTTCTTTTCTCCAAAATGTCCAACCAAATTTTTCAGCTCCTCCACCTCCACCCCCAGAGGCCCCTCCCCAACCTGCTTCTGCCCAGGGTCCCGTCCTACAGCCCTATCCTGGCCCTCCCTACTTTATGAATCACCCCTATCCTCCCTATCAGCAGCCTCATGGCTATCCTCCTCCTCCCCCTCCCCCTCAGGGCTCTCCCACCCCCGGCGGCCCCCCTCCGCCGCCCCCACCCCACTATGCCTACCCCATGGCTCCAAGCCCCCATCCGTATTATACCTATCAGTATCCTCCCCCCCAGCCCATGATGGTCTACGGGGCTCCCCCGCCCGCTCAGCCAGCTCCGGAGAGCTCCCAGGCGGCCTCCCCGCCCCCACAGACTCCTTCAGTATCAGCTACGGGAGGGAAACGAAAGAGGAAGAACGCCAAGGAAAAAGTTTCCGATGATGAAGCTCCTTCGGGAACCGATGTAGCGCGCGCTCAAGGTCAGCAAGGCCAGGCAGATTCAAAAAAACGGACTAAAACGGTGAGTTCCGGATCAAGTTTCCCCACCCCCATCCCAACCCCTGATCTGATCTATCTTGCTAGCAACGAGCTTGCGATTCGTGCAGGACTCGTAAAATTCGCTGCGATATTCTTACCGATTCAGATCCCCCAGTCTGCCAACACTGTCGCCAGTACCAGTTTGATTGTACCTTCTTCTTGCCCATCACCGAGACTCGGTTCAAGAAGAAGAAATTGGAGCAGGAGGAAAGCGAAAAAGACAAGTCGCTCGCTCCGCGAGCTGCAGCTGTTAACGATCCTAGACGTGATATTGGTGTCCTCGGTACGTGTCTCTTCTACCTCTACCCCCGGAATTTTTCCATGTATCGGGGGATATGCCTTGTTCAACTTATACAACATCAGGCGTTACGTCCCCTGCGCATCTTCTTCATTCTCAAGCCACGATCTCATCTCGTGTTTATAAAGGGTACGATGCGAGGTACAACCACACCTTCCAAGTCAGCCAAAATGGCGACGGTCTCATATCGGTCCAGAAACCCCCCAATGAAGAACAGCAAACAAAGCCTGTCGAGTTTCGCGTCGAAAGGACTCTCATTGAGCAGCTCGTTAATGCCTACTTTAACGAAGTGGCTCCGCTCTTGCCGGTCATCACTCAGGCAGAATTTCTTGCCCACTCGTCTCCTCCGCCAATTTTGCTGTATTCCATGTGTCTTGTAGCCGCCGCCAGACGAGAAGTCCCGCAGCAAGTGTTTGATTCTATCCGATACACGGTCAACTCCATCATCAAGACTGAAGACGTTCTGTCGACTGCATCCATCGTCAACGTGCAATCTTTGCTTATCCTGTGCATGACTGGGGATTGTCACTCTCAATTCGTACCCACTGCCCTATCCGCTCTCTGGATCAGGCTAGGTACTGCCATTCGAATGGTAATTTTTTTTTTTCCAGTCAATCGACCGAGGTCTTATGCTCTTTCTTTAGGCTCAGGATCTGGGACTTCACCGGTGTGAATCAGTCCAACAAGATGTGGAGTTGCGCCGCAGGCTTTGGGGCGCCTGTCTCATTAGCGACAGATGGTTTGACATTTTGTTTATGGTTTAGAGTTTATTTTGACACGGGTTTGCAGGACGAGTTTGACTTACGGGCATCCTTATATGATCGATATTCAAGACTGCGATGCCCGTTTGCCCTCATCTGGAGATAAGAACGATCTCTACATGGATGAGCTGGTTCGGTTGAGTATCATCCTTGGTCGCGTTCAGAAAGCCATCTATACGTAAGCCTGTTATTTTCTCTTCCCGTCGCATGACTTATTTTTGGATTTTAGTCCTGCCGGTCTTATGGTCGCCACTGACGAGATGTTGACGCAGATTCTAAGAGACCTTGAGGCATGGAAAGAAAATCTCCCGGAGCACCTCCGATTCAAGGGCCCTGAAACCTCTCGTACTGCTGGTATGTGTTTTTGGACCGTTATCCTCAGTCGCCAACTCACGTTTTTCTCAGGCTTGCTCTATCTGCTCTACGTTTGTGTCAGCATGATGTTCTGGCGTGTCTTTATGCGAATCAGCTATTCCTGCCCGCAACATCTAACATTTTCATTGACCGTGGAACAATGGAGTGTCCTTGTGACGAGTACTGGCCAAGCTATTGATTGGTTGGATGCAAATGAAAAAATTTACGACGTCTGGTTGCTTGTTGCATATGCCGCTGCCTCGTGCGGATTTGTACAGGTGCGAATGAGATATTTACTCTGTATACGTTCTAGATTTTTGACGACCTTTTTTTGGGGTATTTTAGTATCACACTTTCGTCAGGCGAAAAGATGGAGGAGCAGAGGCCAAGCTTCGCAAGTTGCGCGATTGCGTTCGACGATGGGAGAAGTCTATATCGCCTGACCATATGTCGGCGCGACGCAAAGTTGGTGTCTTTTGGTTGGTTTGCTGTCGTTTGTTGAATCGAATTATTTACAGACGGCTGAGATCATGGCGCTCTTGTACGAAGCCATCAAGAATCCAGTCATGCCGGAAGCTCCCATCCTCAATCCGACGGGCGGTGTCAAAGGCAAACAACAAGCTCTACTCGACTATAAACCAGACCCCAACAGACCCGGAGGAGGTGTCTTTGTCGCGCGCGGTAGAGGTGGATCTGCACCGTATCAGGATGCAGCGGGAATGGTGGTGGAGAGCTTGGACAACGAGTCCGAAGGTAAGGTGTCAGCAGTTGCTATTCTGTCCGAAATACCCATCCTCTAATGATCACTGACTCGTTGTCACTCTTTTTTTGTTTCTACGACAGCCGTGGCGGCAGCAGGTAAAACTGGGACTGTACCGGGATCGATTGTCAGTTTCACTCCTTTGACCGGATCCTCGACTGGCGCCGTATCGAACCTCAACCCCGCGATGAATATTCAGGCCGGAAGCGCCAATAGAATCATCAATACGTTGGATACTCCGGCCACTTTGGACACTCTTGCAGAGTTTGCTGTCACAGATACGGGCTTTTTGGAGGGTATGCCCAATGGGATGTTTGACTGGAGTATGCATTATCCTTTTGCCTCCCTCCTGCGTCTAGGTTTACTGATGTTGATTCACCAGCCCAATGGGATAGCTTCTTTTCCCGATTCCCGAATGCCGGCGAGGGAGCAACTCAAGTTCAGCCAGCCTCTCAACAATCCTAAATACAGACAGATACCCCGAACTTGTAATCCACCTCTTGGTTACTGCTGTGTTATACGCTTTCGTGTTTTCTGAATTTTTTTTTTAAAATTCCTTGTTCTTAATTATTGTGTCTGAATGTCTAGCCTGGACGGCTTCTGTATCGTATTGAATGTTTACAGTAGTACTTTGTTCCTGCGTATTTACTATTCGTATTGGAGAGCAATTGTATCAATGTAGCCTTCACCGTTCTGCTACTTTGTCCGTCGCGATCAATGATCGTGGACGGAATTGCCGAATCAATAAATTATGTCACTGCTTTACTTTAACGTGTACGGTCATCCGCTCAATCAATTCTTCCCAGATGATTCTGGCAAAGCTGGTTGACCTTCCTGAGGAAGTCATCATCTATCTCTTATCTTTCTTGCCTGTAAATGAGATCTTGTCTTTGCGACAGGTATGTCGTTGATTTTTCGCGTTGATAAGCCTGCTTTCTGTTCTTCTTAGACCTGCAAATTCCTCAACGAGATCACGAATCTGTCCATAGTCTGGATCAGTGCTTGGGACACTCAGATCCACCGAAAAGGTTATCCATTCCCTTCAACTACTTTTGGAAGGAATTCCGTGCGCACGGAAGGAAAGAAGGCCTGTGATGGTGATGTACGTTGTAGAGGATGTTTGGATATTGAAGCCATATCGCGTGAAGAGCTCGAGCAGCGAACGCGACATGCGTTTCGACTTGCGAGAAAGTGGCTGTATAGACCTTCGATACCGCGTAATGGTCCCTTCGACGCGACGCATAGACTCGGAGCCCCTTTTCCCTTACCGCCATGCCGAGATATTGACTGGGTAGTATCTCCCAGTACACCCATTACAGATGTCCGTTTCGTACGATCTGTACGGCATTCTATCTCTTCGGTCAATGGTTCGAAGACGGAGAGTGTGTTGGTTCTAAGTGTTTCGAAAGGCATCTGGTCGGTGATCACAATATGGGAGGTTCTGGTATCGCTGGGTGTACAAGACGGAATCCCACCTCGCCCACGAAAGTGCGCAGAGTGGTCTCCCAAGGGCGGATTGTTTACCGGACTTTGCCTCGCAACCGAGAATCCCTCTGAAGCCGACTTGGCTGTGTCTGTAATGTGTGAGGGGTAGGTTGTTTCAATCAAGTAATTCAGTTGTTTCTAAAAATCGGCATTCTAGTCGCTACGAAATTAACCTTTTCAGTATTTCAGATTCCGGAGAGCTGCTTCCACTCTGCACCATACCTGCAGTTCCTATACGCACAGAAGTTTCCGCGCTATCAGAAGAAAACGCCGTTCGTCTGCGAGCCATGCAGCCCATGAAGCCCATGACATTATCGGGTAACGTTTTGGCCATGTCAGACGATGTAGCTTGCACGGTCATCTATAATTGGAAGACTGGTGAATTTGCAATTTTAGAACATGAAGAAGATCAAGTAGGAGTTTGGAAGGTTCGCTTTGCTTTCTGATAAACACTATAATTTTACCATTTTGACGGGTAGTGACACTTTTTTTTTAGCAGGATCAAATTGTCCAGGTCGTATTTGCGTACAGGAGCATCCTCGTTGTACGAGCAAGATCTGTACATCTATTCCCAGAGCCAGAACTATGTTCGATTTCAGCTCCTTCTCAATCCTCAACGGCCGTTGGACTGCCTGTATACTCTCCACTAGCCAAGCACTCTTTTGGTTGGGTCGATGGTGTCTCTGTTGTTCCTATCTATTCCGCAGGGTGCACGCGACCTACGACGTTAAAGATTCTGGTTCGTCTGCAAAGTGATAATCCTTGGATGGCAAACGAGCATAGTTTGGATCTTTACGAGCTACATTCCGATCCCGATATAGGTATCGAAGACGACGTCGCTCGATCGCCCTACTTGTTTCCTCCCATTTGTACTGCTCAAGTTGCCTCTACCCGAGGTTCACTTCGGTGCACGGATCTGGTGCTGGGCAAGTGTGGAACTGCGATATGGGTCAAGCCCGGAGAGCGGGCGTTAAATGGCTTATTGCCTCCAGAAATATATGACGATTATACTAATAACACTCGTCAGGGAGGCTTTGATGGAATCCTTTCGAATATTTCTGGAGACGTAGAAGGCAAATCTTCAGAGAGCTTGGTTGCCGGAATTTTTCCAGGCCCTTTAAACCCCCAAACTACGGTCCGCACCCGGAAGATATATGCAAATGTTTTAAAAAACTGGACAACGTTAGACTATGACGAAGCCGTGGGTAGTATAGTTTTGGGAGATGCAAGCGGAAGTGTACGCATCCTACAGCTATAGTCTTTGCCTCTTGGACATTTATTTATCTCGCGATTTCCAAGACTGTACGTGTACAGAAGACATATACAGAAGACTCTTATAATTGAGCGAAAGCATGAGCCCAAGAAAATTACAAACAGAATGTCACTTCCACTAGATCGAAATATTGAAAACCCCAGATCCCCATGTGGCACGCCTCTTTTCTTTCTCCACTGCTTCCTTCAATCTTCCCTGCGAATAGAGCAGAACAACTTGACCCGCTCGTGAATGTGTGGGAGGACTGTACCCAGAACTGGGTATGGGTCTGTCCAAAATCGTTGGCTTAAAGATACTACGATCTCCGAAAGACATTCTGGACCTGCGACGCAGTAAGCTTGATTCTCTAGACGCTGACGAAGTACGACTGGCGTCGGCAGCTTGTCTCACCTCCGTTGTTTCGCCAAAATGTTTACTAAGTTGACCCTGCACACTGCTGCTCCGGTCTGGAGGTGAGGATGCTATTGCCCTCGGGAATACCCCTCCCCCTCGCCGTCGGCCTGCTCCAGATATGGATGCAGAAGGAGAATGCCGTTCGCCAGCTCCATTCAGCAAGAAATCAGCCTCGTCCTTCAGTCGGGCGAGGACTGCCACTGCTTTATCCATGCTTCCTGCTCGTTTCCAAACCTTGCGAACATATTCCGGAGGAAAATCGTACTGTTCCGCCATGTTCTGGATCTCCCGGTCAATAAGCCGCGATTGGTCAGAAACAGAGAGTTTAAGAGGAGATTGCGTAGAGTTCGAGGAAGTGGAGCTGGGGCTGACTGATTTCACCTGGGCTGTACTTACGAGTGATACAGCGGAGGAGGATATTGACATTGACGGACGACTACTCTTCCGGCGTTGCGTACGAGCCAAATTACGCAAATCGACCAACTTCGAATCAGAGGCGGTATTCGACGGGTCCTGCCATTTACTTGGACCAGGCACCTCCACCTCCTTATTCTTTCCTTTGTGAGAGGAATTGGAAGGCGATGCCGAGAGATCGTTCAGACCATCCGCTCTACCTGATTTATGTGAATCATAAGTACCTCTTGAGTTCGAGACCACAGCCGGTGCAGGGGAAGCCGGCGGCCGAGTCCTCTGCACACGGCCGTGTATATGTTCGATTTGACCAGAAGATGCATTTGATTTCATTTCCCGGGGTGCAGAAGAGTCTGAGTGCTCTTGGAGATCGTCTTTGTCTTCTTGCGCTGGAGAGTTGCTCATGCGATCTGAGGGACTGGAATGTGCTGCCCGAGTGTTGTTGGACACCAGAAGACCACCTTCAGGACCCACGCTCGTAAGATTTCGCTTCTTTGTACCCGTCCGCACGGGTGACCCTCTCTCTCGAAAGACTCTCTTATCAACGACCATCCTCGGTGAACCTCTCTCATTTTGAGCCTCTCGTTCAGCTTGCTGGTTCATATTCCGGTTCATTTCCGATAAAAACGTTTTCAGAGCCTTGATCACTGAGTCAGCGGTCTCTCTACTGACAAGCTGTTTGGCAACACCCCCAGATCTGTCGAGAGCAGAAGACCCTCGGCGGGACCCAGAGTTGTTAAATGGATGTTCCGGAGAACGACGCTTTGGCGTGTGCGGAGAATCTGGAAGAGGCACAGACGCTGCTTGGGTGAAGACAGATTCTGCAGGTGGCGCCTCGTCGCCATCACTAGAGACCGCTTCCGTGGTAGTACCAAGCTGGGAGGATCTCGGAGGAGATGTAGGAAGCGATTGGGGCTGTGTAAAGAGTGGTTCCTTCTCTTCCTCGTCATCGACTGGCTCGTCGTTTATCTCTTCCTCCTCTTCGTCATCGACCTCACTAGAAGGTTTCCGTTCAATTACATTCCTTGCCCTGGGCTGTGACGGTTGCGTAAATAAGGGCTCTTGTTCCTGCTGGGATTCAACGATAATGATACTTGAATCCACTGAGGATTCGCGATTGCCGCGGTCAGATATGACCAGCGGCTCCTTGCGCGCGCTTCGGCGCGGAGGACCTTTTGGAGATACAGAAGGAGTGTGTCCATTTAATCGGATTTGCGCTGCAGAGGGTGACGACACGGGGTTTTGGCCATTCTGCGACACAATGGCCCTCTTGCTCTTACCTCGCGCAGGAGGCCACGATGGAGAGGGCGTTTTCTTCGGCTTTGACTCGGACTCACTACTAGAAGATTCGACGGCTTTCCGCCTTCTAGGCTGCTTATAACGCGTCCCGCCGAACGGACTTTCCACCAACTGGGGAACAGGTTTGGGAGGTGGGAGGAGTCGGGGAGGATCGGAGGAAGCGGACGCGGGAGATGATTCGAAGATGTCAGGATCTCCTGCAACGGGGGCAGGACCTTGAGGTAGTTTAGAGTTTTTGTTGCGAGAAGCGGAGGTATACGAGGGCTGTTTGGAGGAAGAGGCAACAGGAATGGATTCAATAGACGGATATAACCTTGACCTAAAATAGAAGTTCAATAAAAGCATCAACAAATTTGGGAACAGGAAACAGAACGCACGCAGGTTTTCCCTGAGACATATAGGTATCTGTATTCATCGGATCTGTTAGCATATGGTTCACTTCCAAATCTTCATTCTCGTCATTTTCCTGATCGGCTTCAGGATCGAGTTCCATTTCACGCGCAATCTCATCTTCCAGACTATTTGAGCTTTCACCGAAAAGTTCGCCCATATAGTCGTCTGATCCTGGAGGAGAATGATGCGGAGGACTTTTCTTGCTGTCGCCTCCCTTTTCCGGGAGTGTAGTATTCGGACGAGGAGGTACCAAGGTATTTCTATCTTTGGACAAGCTGGGGAGATAAGAATAATGCTTTGAGCTGTCGGCGTCGGACCCGAACTCTGAGTTGTCGGTGGCCAGAACGGCTTTAAACTGCCTTGAAGGCTGCCGCGAACGACTGGGGCCTTCACCTTTACCTTCGGACAAGATTGGGGCTCGTCGCGTAAACTGACTGATTGGAACAAAATCAAGATTGGGAACAACAGACTCTTCTTTATCTTTGCGGCGCTGCTTGATAGGGCCAGTGTCTTTCGTAGAAACAGTGTTCTTCTTTGGTGCTTTTGTTTGAGGCAGAGAATCGGGTTCAATTCTGCGCCGCTTCTCTTCCTTTCTGTTCTCGACAACTGAGGATGTTTTGCGTTTTTGAGGCCTGCTTTCTTTACTAGTAGCCTCCGAGACCTGGGAAGTAGGAGCTTGGTCTCCAATCAAAGTCTCTGCCTGTCGTTTGTGTCTCAGATGATTTCGGATTTTTCGATCAAAGTAGTCAGGTTCTCGTATGTAGCGATGTCTCCATGACTGCCAAGGGTGTCGGGAACTCCATGGCCAATGGCCTGAAATCTGTTGGGCTGATAAACAAAAGTCATTCAGAAGGTGAGGTGTAACACACATTGTCCGTGAGCTGTTTATATACGCGATTCCCCTTTCTTTCTTCAGCCGTGGAAAAAACTGCTAGATATTCGAGAAGGAGGGTATCATCTTCTTCACTAAATGCGTTCCTACCACTGAAGAAATTCAAGATTCAATATCGCACTCTAAGGCCATATCTAGACGGAATGATCTCACGCTGAAGGCATTTGGTCAACTGAGAGATACTCAGAAGATCATAAGGCGAGCTGGTGAGAATTCAAAGTCAAGTTCAAGTCGTGTTCAACATCGCGTTCCAAATTCCAGGGATCGGGCACGTGTTGGAACTCAAATGGCTCATAGGCGCTTATTTGATAATTTACATTCAAATTTGCAGTCTACAAATAACTCACGCAGCACCCGTAGAACCTCAGGCTGTTGCATTGGATGCAGAGTCCTTTCCTTGCTCAAAGCCCTGTACCGCCCCGGTCGCTGCGCCCTTCAGCCCCTGTCCGACTTCCGCACCTGTATTTTCCACCTTGTTCTTCGCCTGTAGAAAAGCATAAGCATCAAGCTACGGCATCTCAGGTCGGAGAACCTACATCGGTGGCAGCATCTACTACACCATGAGCAGCATTTGACACAGAGTCTTTGGCATCATCGAGTCCGGTCCCTTGAAGAAAAGGTATACCAATCAAACCTGAAACTGGGCAGTTATGGAAAACAGCCGCTCACCCATTGTTTGAGCGCCGTGCACTACTTCAGAAAGCGGCTTTGATATCAACATTGTGAGTCAAAATTTCGAGCAACAACATAGAAAGTCCTGACTTTATTAGATTCGATGGTATCATTTAACCTTTGTTTCATTGAGTCCTTGGTATTCCCGATGCTTTCTTTAGTTTGGTCCATCTTATCTTCGACCCACTGCGCGGAGTCGACTAGGTCGCGACGAGCCGGAGGATTCGATGCAGCGTTCTTGGCCCCATTGTAGGCCCCGCTAGCCACGTTCCCAACCTTTTGTCCGGCCTTCTTTGCCCCATTTACGACAGCATTTCCAGCCTAGATAAGAACCGTCAATCCTCCGTATCAGCTACAAAAGTAAAAGCCATACCTCGGACATTCCGGTGACGAAATGGTCGAAATTTTCACCACGTCCCTGGAAAACATTATCTCGCGCAACATTTCCCTCAGGTATGTCCTTTTGGAGTTTTGACTCAGCCATTTTCCTCGCAGCCTGCAAACGAAGTGTCCAGGATCAACACTACCGAGACAGCAAAATGCGCTCCACACCTGCCAACGACCTATTGGGTCGTCACCACTACGTTCCTGCAGATTTTCATCGGCGTAACGTCTTTCATACGAGATAGCACGAGCTGTAGGTTTGGGAAGATGATCCAGTGCTCCTGACGTTGGACTCGGAGTATCACGTTCTTGAACATAATTTGGTACAGCGCGCGCAGTAACCTGAGCAGGGGAAACGGATCGAGCCATCACACTGCCGTCCGTAGGGGTAGGGGCTGAGGCCGTCTCCATGTCTCCGTGTTTGACCGAACTCCAAACGCTTTTCACGATGGACGGAAAAGTTTGCCCCCAGGCCTTCACATGTTCCCAACCATGCTGTATTGATTCCCCAACGTCTCTTTCCTCAAGACCCTGGAGGATTTCAGTTTGGTAAATGAGGAAACACTGCGGTATAAACTTACCAGTTCCCTGTCGTAAATCATACTCTGAAGAAGACTTAGTCATTAGGTGAAATATCAAAACCATAACGAGGACTTGCATCTTCTGGACTACGTCTGACGTTTGGGTTTGATTCAGCTGCAAGGTCGCGGGCCTAGATAACACTTAACAACTGAGCAGATCATACCGCAAGAAAGGATCCTCACGTCACGAGCGTTTTCAACGGGTCTAGCGCAGGCTGCTGCAGCAAGGCCGAGCACTACAAAGGATGCGTTCAATTTCATGGCAAATGGACGAGTCGCACAAGGAAGATTCGTAAACGGGTGCAAGTGTGATTTAGAAAGCAAGATAGAATGCAAAAGACTATTTTGACCTGCAAAATAGTCTTGAGGGAGGCGAACTTGGCCGGAAGTTGGGAAGATAATCCAACGGCGCCCTTATATACCAGTCCGAGCTATCGCCTTATGCAGGGTTGAACTTTTATTTTAAGCGGTTGCCTGATGAAAGGTGATAAAACGATGAAACATGGAGTGAATCTACAAATAATAACAAGTGGCCTATTGAAACCGATTGCTTCTACCTTGCGCCCAGATTTTTACTAGAGTAAAGCTCTCAAAGCTCGTTGAAAGAGTGTCCCGTAAGATCTACCTTCATCGGAAGATACATTTGTTTACAAAGTAACAGATGTCCCGCCGTCGATCAGCCGAACGAAGTGAAGCGACGTCGATTTCTTGGCAGCTGCACTGCCAGTCATATGTATAGGCCACTGATGCACCATCATTGATAAGTAGCGGCAAGGCATTTCTATAGGTGATATGTACCTGAGGATAGAAATCGATAAATATCAAATGAAGCTCGACAGGCTAATACTCACTTTGTATGATATAGCTTTGGATTAAAAGGTGATTGCGCAGGAAAAGGCTGACGAGGATACAAAGCGCTCTATCCTCCAGTTGACCGAGCCGCTGAGCATCTTGGTAGATTGCAATGAACGGTTGGAAGAGCTGACCAGCTATTTCGGTGGCAAGGGATTCGAGGACGGCTAAGGGGTAAGTAGTATTCGTGAGTTACACCCGCTTCTTACTGAGAAACAGTCAATGACTTACCAGGTGCACCTTGCTCCACCACAGAGAGTAGAGAAGACCTTCATCGACAGGCTATTTACACGACCGATAGGGAACTGGAGACCGGTTTTCGCTAAACTGGATTATCCACCCTCGCCGGAAGAAGTATGCGACTAAGCGTGAAGCATTGGGTACAAAGAGCTCAAAAGATTTGATCCCGAAAGGCTGGAGGTTTGAACATTTAAGCTGTCACAAGGAGTAACCGGAAACAACTCAAAAATTTTATCGAGTATCTACCAGTGCTGTTCCTAACCACATCCATCTGAAGCCCATTTCCAGAGAAATTAATATACTTAAATTCAGATATAAGAAGCGTAATAAAATCACTACGAAGAAAGCACTAGTTATAGCTGTTAATTCTATAGTTCTACGTTAGTACACGATAACCTCAGAACGTAGGAGAAGTCCTCTTTAATTACCTATAGTTCTACGTTAGTACACGATAACTATAGATACGTGAGTATATAGGAAAATATATGAATGAAGAAATACATACCCTCAGAACGTAGGAGAAGTCCTGAGGGCAGAAACAATAATCGTATGTTATATATATATTTGGATAGATAGGAAAAATAGATAGAAGGGAAAATAGAAACACGGAACCATACTTATGAAACGACTGTGCAAAGATATCCGCACGGAGGCTAATCCTGAATCCAAGGATCCCGTTCCTCAGGACACCGACACGACCATGTGATACGACGCGTCTACACGTCCGAAGACCCTGATCTAACATCTGTAACTGTNTTTGCAATGATTAGCCCATTTCAAG